>JACXSJ010000845.1:0-155947 GCA_014851325.1 Pentalonia nigronervosa | reverse complement strand
AATCTTATTCAAATTATAAACAAACTACTATTAAAGATTTTTTTTCAAACAAATCGTAAACATATACTATACAGGTATATTCTGTACATTTATTAAAATTTATATAAATACCTTAAATGTTAAAATACATATGTAATCTTAAATAACAGTAAAAAATGTGTTTAATAAATCAATTTTTCAAAAAAACTATTTTTTTTTTATGATCCGGATGTAACGATGTTCGGTTATAACGATCAGATTCCCTAGGTCCCTAGAAGATCGTTATAAGCGAATTTGACTGTATAGATTATTAGTTGTGTATTTGTATATTTTAGATCGATTTTTTAATTTATTATTATAAATAGATAATAATAGAAATGTCGATTTTAAACTCAATTTTAAACGACCAATTTTTGATTTTACTGATTAGAAAGCCATAAGTCAACAATCAAATATTAAAAAAATATTGCTTTTCTGCGCAGAAGTGTACTTCTATTGCCTACACATTACGCCGTACATTGTTTTATACAAACTAAAAGTGTAAATTCTGAAAGGATTGTTGCAGTGACTGCACGCGGAAATTCGTTTCATTTTGTATGCTTGGGTTTGAGCGTTTAAGTGTGCTATTATGAATACAAAAATTATCAATAAATTATATCAAATAAATTAAATGGGCGTATATTATATTAAATATCATAGTTTGACAAGGGTTGTGTCTTATCTGATGGTATCATGGATATGGATAAAAATACGTTTAATCATTTATTTAGTTAATGCAAGTACTATTATTGCTTATTATTTATTTGTGATAAATTATTGAATTTTATAAAGCAAATACTATTTTTTAACAAGGAAAGTCTCGTTTTCAATAATTATTAACGCGGTGTCAAACATGAAAATATAAATATTTAACAAATTAATTCAATATTATTTTTTATTAATACACGACATAATTTATTTCTCGTCATGATATTGCCGATTATTATCCATAAAATATATTCACTTTTTAAATCTGCACTTATAAATTAGTCTTTTTAATAACTAAACAATAACGAAAAATCATTAAGAGTTATTATTTGTTTACAAAATATCAAAATATATCGTATGTTTATTGTTTATGACGTAATGATATGAAAATGTATCCATGTCATTACATGGTCAATGTAACTCAAATACGTTGTAGGTAATATTAATAATTATAGATTATGGCACACGTGTGGAACTAACTGTTACATGGCTATGCAAATGTGTCAACAATGTTGCTTATTTGTGTATCAGCATTCAACATGTGCTAGTATGAAGTATTTAACCCGTATCATTGCTATGGTTACTGAGTTAGAATCTATGAATAATATTTGGGTTAAATATGCATTACTACATCAACCCTAGTCTGTATTCCATTGAACAATCAGTTATCATTTACCCTTTTACAATTACAATTTACAAGGATATTATATATAGTATTATATTATAAATAACTGTAGTTGGTCATTAGGCATTACTCTAAACTTTTTGATATTTACGTTTACCACAAAAATATATAGAAATTCGATAATTTTCTCACGGATGAAATTAGTTCTAAAATACTTTAAACTGCGCCCCGTTGAGAACGTTATGTGAATAACTTAACGTTAAAACTCAAATCAAATTATAATAATATCGATACCTAATTAATGCAATATAGATTGTGCTATACCGCTATATGATATTAATTATTAATCGTTTTGACACTAATGCTATGTGAATATATGGATAAAAGGAAATACGAGAGCGATTAGTTTGTTTTTATTTACTCGTGTCAATGTAGTATATATTTATATAAAATTATGAATTAAAATGTACTTTTATGTTTTTTTTCAAAATGTGTTCATACACAGATTTTAAAATATTTGCTTTAATAACTACAAAAAATCTGTTCGAATAAAACTAAAAAATTATAAACAATTTTATTCTATAATGTTTAGACATAATAGTATCTTTAATTTTCAGAGATTAAAATACATTAAGACTACTAAATAATTGAACAGTTAAATTTTATATTTATAACTCCTAGTCGAAACTTAAAATTTTAAGTACCAATCCACCGAATGCGAGGAACGAAAATTTTGACATTATAAGAGATAAACAAATTACAGAATTACAAGTACCTATACCGAGGATATAAATAATATTTAATATTCGACTATATATAGAACTTATAAAAAATAATATTGAAATATCATCCATATTTAATAAGTATTTTGATGTCCTACAGACTTCTAACAATAATTAATTAAATTTTCATAAAGTATGAATAAAGATTAATACTAATACAAATGCATAATAATCGCAGTACCAAAAATATTGGTGACCTCGGTGTAGGATTGTGTGTCATATTCTTATTACATCCCATTTATTCCGTAATTGTACGCTATAACTTATATTTAACATTACGACTGTATAAATTAAGTGCATACTGTGCTATGTTAAACGGAGGGGAGTATAATAAATTGTATTTTTCTGTTATAAATAATCGTGTATAATTTTTAATATGTAATGGAACAATTTCATAAATGTACATATTTTTTTAAACCAATTTTGGTTTCTATATAATTGTAATAACTGTAGATCTATAGTGATAATATTAAATACAATATAACCTACTTAAAGACTTTCTATAATTATCAAAGATATAAAATGCGTTAATGCATTATTAAATTAAAAATGCCAATACCTTATTTATATAAAAAAGTTAGTATTTATTATTTATATAAAATCTATGTGCATATAGTATTAGAAGGCTATTAATGTATTTATTTATAACAATGCTCTAAAAAGTATTAATATTTTCTTTTTAAAATATGATATATACAGAATGAACATATTTTTAATTCAGTTAGCTGAAAGAGTATAGACAAATGGACTTACCGAAAAATGCGTTCAGGAATGAACAAATAATATTATAAACAGACCCAAAATAGGCCACTCATACATCACTCATTTCTATCTGATCACCAAAGAACCTAAACCATATTGCGACACACGCAAAACTTCCCTTACAATTATACCTCACATAATTATTACACATTATTCACTATCTCAAATAATCAACGTCTCGTCATCTTTTTAAGAAGATTTAATACCACTCGTTTTTAAGGAGTTGAATAGGAAAATTACATAGATCGTGCGTGCATGACATGTATTTGCGTTTGTAGTAAACGAGTATTAGTCTGAGACAATTAAAGGAAACGAATAGCTTCACGCGCTTGAAGATTATTCACTATTTTTTTTTTTTATCTAAAAGTATCAATCTTTTTCCAATTGTACAGACTATTATAGTAATCGGAAATAAATGTAGAAACATATTTAAATTCGTCATAAAGTTTATACCAAAACGACTTTCTTACATTATTAAATTAATATTTTAGTTTAATATTTATAATATTTTAAAGTTCTTATAATTCAAAATTTAAAATTCAAATTTTGAAAGGTTTAAGTGATCAATTCCTAAAAAGTGAAAAATTATTCTAAAGTTAACTTTATCACGAATTCAAATATTTTTTCGGAATTTTTTTCCATTTACTAGGACAGTTAGTACAGTTTGCAAAAGATAGCTCTATTTTGGTAGAAAACAAAATTTAACTAAAAATTAAAGACAAATATATGATTTTTAATACATAGTATTTATTTTTGAATCTATATTATGATTTATAACACATATTCTAATGTATACTTTTACTTTTTTTGTTTATTTTGAAAACCTAATATAATATAAAATCACGTTTCAGCATTTCAATTTTAGCCTCTGTCACCAACTCTGTTGAACCAGGATCTATTCATATTAATTCTTACGACTATCTTTCATCTAATTGCCTATGTTCGCATATTAATTAGTTTACCACTAAATAATTTATCGGTCCTGTCACAAACTCCTCTAAGTGTACATTTTACTTAATTAGTTTATAAAATATAAATGTTTAACCTCCATTTTTTATTTGTCCGGAGATTTCCGTTTTCTACCAAAATGACTTTCTTCCGACATCATTATGGCCGTTTTCCGCTATAGGTTATGCTCCGATTTCCACCAAAAAATATTAACAAATTATTTAAGATATTTTTTTTAAAACCCCTGAACTAAATACATCTAATAGTAATGATTACAATATAATGGCTATTGTTATTATTTCATCGTAGAGTTATCCGTGAATAATTGATGGGTTATTTTCCGCTGTCAGTCTGCACATGCCAATTAAAACCGCGGTGTTAAAAAAAAAAAAAAGACTATAAAATATTAACTATAGAATATTAAAATGATAACCAGTAACTGTGGGCATATTATGCTAATATACAAAAATTTTGAATTTATACTTGCGTATATATCAAAAGATGGTATTAGTCGGTGGTGATGCTACGAGAAACAGTGTGCTCCTAAAATGTTTATATAAAATAATTATGTACTAGAGAAATTTTAAGGAATTCATACACCAGATCATAGAGCTATTGATAGACATCTAATTGACAGACAAATTATTAGTTCAGCCTATAAACGTAAAGCAGTAGAAGATTTAAGTATGAGGCCCAAAAATAAATTTTTATCGGAAATTGGACTAAGTTCATGTATTTTTTCCGTTAAAGACGTAGATCGTTTACGAAAAAAATATATACGAAAGTCGACAAATAATTCTTCCAGCTAATCCAACTTTTATACAATCTGTACATGACTTATTACGAGAAATGAACATTTTGACAATGCAAAGTGAACCGTTTTTATTATTAAACGATGATTCTAAAAATGATTTGATTTTTTCATGTGCAAAAAATTAAAATTTTTTATATGATGTCCAAATTATATATATATATATATATATATATGGATAGCATTTTCCAATACAGTACTAGATTTTTTACTCAAATTTATACAATTTATGTGTACAAAAATAGGCACTATTAATATAAGTGTACCACTTGTATTTTTTGTCGATTTCACTTAATCCAAGCATGGTTCTACAAACCAATTTCTAGGTCTAATTACCAAGTACAAAAATAAGTGTAATATTGGCATGTAGTTAAGGCATACATTTGGTTTATTATTTTTAAGTCCCAGTGAAGTAATGAGGTGTTTTATGAAAGATTTTATGTCACAGTGTCCGTTTGATAATCGCTTTTTATTGTATTCACAATGTTTATTGAAAAATTATATTTCAAATACAAGTATGTTCCCTCTTAAGTTATGAGCGGAAATAACTTCTTCATTAATAAGAATCACGAATGCCTGTGAATCATTTCATTCATACTTCGATCAATCGTTTTATAAAAACTCGTCTTCAATATTTACGTGGATTCAGAATTTGATTAATGAAGTACAAACCAGTGTAAATGTAAAATGTTAAATGTAAATCAACCAATAACTCTACGAAATATAATTTAGTTAAGACAAATAAAAAATGAAGAATACATTTAAAAATTCATACATGAGCATTTAACTAGGTTTGACTTTGTCGAAAAATCTCTTTTTTGTTTAGTAAATATTAAATGTGTTAATGTTGTATTTTTTGTTTAATTTTAATTTTTATAAATGTATCTATTATTTGGACGACAAACTTGTGATATTTATAATCATAAATATTTATACATATACTGTTTTTACGCACAATTCGTTTAATTTTATTTGTATATAAAAGCTAATACGTTGGGAAATACACTGGATATACCTATATAGGTAAATAATAATAGTAAGATATGATATATTCATATAGATAATAGTTTATGATCAATATCTGTGATACATAGTGAGACCCGTACATCGTAATCATTACTATTTGATGGATTTAGTTCAGGAGTTCTAAAAAAATATCTTAAAATAATTTATCAATATTTTTTGGTGAATTCGGAATAGAACCTTTGGCGCAAAACGGATATGATGATAACGGGCGAGGGTCATTTTGGCGGAAAACGGTTATGTCCGATTTATCTAATGTTTAGACGTTGAGTGCTTTACACATTTGACATTTCATTATCTATTTCATCATTGCTTTAGTTGATTCGTTATTGGTATTATTTCTTTGTAGTTCTAAATTCAGTGAACCATATGAATATAATTATTGAGCTCAATTTTAATCAATAAAATATTAAAAAATGATTTAATACCGTACGTACATACATACCGAGTAGATTTTGTGTTATACAACTTTATGATAATAATTGGTATATGATAATAGGTTTAAAAGATGATTTGAAAATTATGGTAATTATAATTAATTAATTGATATTTTATAGTTTGCAAACATTTTTAAAATATTATAAACACTTGATTTAATGTTAAATTTATTTTATAAAATTATTGTAAAATCATCTTCAGGGCATATTGTCTTTAGTAAATATATTTTAATAACTCAGAAACTTCTAGTTTTGACCTGGATACATCAACTTAATTATAACAACCATCTAATAATTAACGGTTTACAATTGACAATCTACAATAAAATAGATAGGGTCTCATGTAAAAATATAAGTTTGAATCGCTACAGGATACTCCTTAAATGGTATTAAAAATCTAAAAAATGGAAAAATGTGATCCATAAGTACACACAAATGTTCAAAAGTCAGAATTTTAAGAAATTAGCTAGGTATTAAAAGAAAATTAGAAGGTAAGCATGCTTGGTGAATCACCATATATTTATTATCTACTAGTCTCCAGTAAAGTATAATCTACATAGAGATAAAATTAAATAGTTGGTGGAAAATATAATACACCATATGATCTCGGTATAATATTAATTGTTTTTTACCAGCAATATTGACAAAAATGACTACTCGAAAAAGTCGAAAGTACGATAACCATTATCATATTATTATATAAATATTTATTACTTCAAACTACAGCAAACGATGCTTATTTTATAGTAAACTCTAATGGCAGTTTTTGGCGCTAACACCATACCGGATCACGTACTTTAAACAGTACCACACTATAGATTTTTTCACCAGACCAAAATTATGGCCATGGACGGATGGTATATTAGAACCTGACACATTTAATAGCTGCTTATCCAATACGTCGTGGGATTGTATAATATTTTATTATTGAAAAAATATTATAATATTAGAATAATTGTAAGATATCTTGTAGGTATATTTATTAACTCTGGTAAAAAAAGTCTCCGTTATAACAGAGACATTACTTAAATTGCGATTGATTTATTACGTTTTGTGATTGAACTGCGCAGTCCTAAATCAATTAAAAACTATATAAACATAATCCAGAAACACCGTACTTCCGATTATCGTCTTTGATAAATACTTAATTTTGTATTTGTTTTCAGTAGATACGCACGTATATAGAATCGAAAATTATTAAATATTCCAATAATTGAAAACCAATTGCAATACGATAAAAGCACTATTATTTGCCTACTTAAAGTTAAATTAATGCCCTGTGATAAATCAAAGTTATTTTTTATATTATTTATTATTACTTCGATAATAATGATAATTTATTAATTTTCCTAAGGGCAATAATAAAACATGTAAACGACAAATATTCAACAAAAATATCTACAAACATGATTAATGATTAAAATATTGTTGTCTCGGTAAAATACACTTCTACGTACATATTTATCTTTAATTATTATACAGTAAAATATAATTCTAATCTTTGTGATTGTGAGTGTAAAAAAAAATAGTTTTATTTATTTAAATTTAAATAATCTATCTTAATTTGGTTTATGAAGGATTACTATTTAAAACAATATTGAAACGAGTACATATAAATTTTTCAAAATGTTATTAATGCATTGTATTTAATTTAATATTATTGTAGTCTAATCATTACTTACTTTAGAATCTGAAGTACTTATATAATAATATTAAAGTAAATCGTTTTAAATCATATCACGAGCCGACTTGTTTAAAATTATTGAATACTGCAATAACTACATGAATATATATTATTATTTATCATTTCAACATACATTTTATTTTCACATGGAATAATGTTATGCAACTTTTAAATAACTACAATACTAAAAGATAATTTAAATTTAAGCCAATTACTATTGTATTGTATTAACTAAATAGGCAATTGCACATGGAAAAAAAATACTCAATTGTATATTATATATCTGAGTAAATTGATTATATTATGAAAAATAATATTAGACATGTCAGTATGATGTTTCCAAATTTGTTTATTTTTATTCGAATAAAACTTCTACGCAAATACAGTTTAATTTTATATTCATCCCGGAGAAAAATAATTTATTAAATTTGTTCTTTTGAACATGTGCACTTAAATTGGATACATTCATAAAATACAAAATGCAATTTAACATTTTTAAACATTTTATTTCTTTGGTTAAATTACTGAGCTAATATATAAATTATATCTGTAGTAAAACAATTATGTATGACGTAAATAGACCTATAAATAATTTTAAATATTTTTGACTGATTGAAAATGTTCTAAAATGATTACTTTATTATATTTTATTCAGCACGGATAATTGGATTAGAGTTGCGTATCTTAAAATCAACTCTTTATTGACTTGAATAAAATGAGAAACTTCTATACCTATAATATTATTATAATTGTACGAGTACTCATTAGATTGTGGCAAAAAATTAGAATCTTTGGTAACATAAATAAATAACAATGAAGTTTGAAATTGTTGTGTCTACATTTTTTCATAATTTCGGACCAACTTTATCGTTTGCGAGATTTTTTTTTTAAACATTTTGGTAGGTATACTCATTTTACAGCGATGGCATCGAATTGAAGAAATGTCTTCAAACCTATCCCATTTCCTATGTTGTTATTCTCGTAGAATTACCATTAATACAATTCAAATGCCTAGAGATTAACTAGCATTATTCATTTTGACGTTTGACTCATGTCCTGGTTTCATAGTTTAATTTCCTCTGACGCGCGCATACGTTTCTTAACAATGTCTTTAAAAGGCATTTGCAAATTCACCTGGCATCATGTTATTGAAATGGCGTCACGTTTTTAATATATTTGCATTAAATTTCTAACATAGAAACACATTTTTAATTTCATCCCCATACGCTCATTTCAACACAACGGGTGTGCTGTTTGAGAGAAGTGTGACTAGCGTATAAAATTGACTGGCAACAAATTTAATTATTTTTGTTACACCTTCCTTATTACCAACCGCTCTCAATTGATTAGGGTAAAATGAACTACTATTTCCCTTTACATTGTGAGCAAACGTTGGAAAATTATTCAAATTGTTTTTTTTGTTTATTGTCCGTAGAATTTTCCTAAGCTTTGACAGGAACCTCGATTAAATGACAGATAATGACAGTTGACCAACCAAGGAATTGATAATTAATGTTTAGACCCTCGGTGTAGGTACATACGACCAAGTGGATTAAGTTTAAGTGGAAGTGTTAATATTGCCTTGGTGATTGATATTTTGACTTTCGAAAAATGTTTTGAATACACGTTTGTGTATGAATCTTATAATCACATACTAATTTACCTATATAATGATTGAATATTATACTGTGATCAGTTTAAAATTGATTCGTAAAAATTCGGTGAAACTTCGGGGGAAAGAGGGATTTTTAGTTGGGATTTTTACTCACAGACGATTAAAATGATACATATATTTCAAAAAAAGAAATGCAAAATTTCTATTTTTTTTTCGAGACGTTCTTTTCCAAAACTCAAGATTTCTATCTTCTGTATATTTAGTAAGCGCATACTAAACTACAGCACAATGCGATTAATATGGTATATGAACCGGCGATGTAATTTAAAAATGGTTTTAGCCCTCTACCCCGATGTGACCACCACCGCGTTGCATACGTCGTAAACACATATTACGACTAGTGCAGGGCATTCCTCTCATACATGCCTATTTTGCTCAAATCGAAGTTTTACTCTTATACACAGACATACTATAACAATATACACCACCCTCACCATCTGTATACAAGCACCAGACGTTCCTCGCAGGCGTCCGACACCGCCGCGTATAATTGAAAAAGTTGTGCGAATTGTCATGTTTTATTTGTTGTATTTATTTCGTATTGTTGTATTGTTTTTATTTTTATTTTTTTTTTTTTGCTTTTTTTTCCACAGACGTTGTTGCAGGGATCGTCTGCGCCGTTACCGGAATACAAAACGTCGGCCCTGAAAAAATCCCGATGGGTATTATCGCACTACGGAGTTTTCAAAACGTGCTGGGATTGGCTGATACTGATAGCCACGTTCTACGTAGCGATTGTGGTACCGTACAACGCCAGTTTTGTCAACACAGACAAACCGTCCATGGTCAGCGACGTAGTCGTCGAGTCGCTTTTTATAGTCGGTAAGCAGCTTTTCATTAATCATTACTGTGGTATTGTGCCATACGCTATATCGATTCGCCGACCGCCACCACCGCCACACCACCGGGCTGACTCGATATCCACTTCGGGTTTGAAACTCATATCCTTCTATAAACGATCATAGATATAGCTTCATGATAGTATTATTACATTTAACCCGTAAACTAATTTATTGTGGCAAACTTTTATTAGATAGATACGTTAATTTTAAGCATTTATATAATATAATATCTACGTACGAAGGCACCTGTATGCCCTGCACCCCCTACGATTTCAAGTGACCGCTGCCACAGGTTCATAACATTTAAATATATTTAAACAATAGAATATGAATACAATCAATAGCCAGTATTACATTTCACTGTTACCACACTTTATCGGGAAGTATAGTAAGTGACAAATAAATGACATATTAATTAATTGGATATATATATATATACTGTTAAACAATATAATAGTCATTTTTTGATAGGCGATAGCGGCAGAGTGACTTAAATGTATTAATCCAAAAATGACAATTTTATCATACCACATTTTTTGGGACAAGAAACAATAGAAGTGTCCGCGTCCATATAGGCGCGATTTTGTTATAGATATATATTTATTATTTATGATTATAACTTATGTTTGTCTGCATAGTGAATATACTATAATCTGGAGTGCATATTATTAATTATTATGAAAATGTAGTTTTTGATTTAATCAACAATTGTAGTATTGTACCTCATAATAGCAAGTAGTTTAAATTACACTTGGAGAAAAATGTTGGTATGGATTTTTTAATCGGATGAGTAAGATAATATTTTAATTGTACGACCACATCTGGGCATATTATTTGATGGTGCAGAACACATTTATATCAGTTAAAAAGTAACTTTAAAAATCGAAGCTCGTCGAAAATAATTGTTAATACAATAATATTTCTTGAATTCAAATTTCCAAATTATTGAGCCATGGATCACAATAATAATAAATATATATAAATAAATAAATAAATAAATAAATATATATATTGTATAATATTATAATAAGTACATAAAAATTAAATGTTTTTTTATAAAATTGTTAATTTTATTTATAATGATAAAACATAAACGCTGAATTATTTGATTACGATTAGTAGGTATTAAAACAATCACGCACATATAATTGCGGGCTTTTATCTTTCACTCAGCCGAATTAGTACACTAACGTTGTAGTACACGTTATTATAACGTTGTCGGTCACACAAATATAATAGTATTGCATAATATAGTCTATTCTAATATATACAATCCGTATACCTACGCCACTTTATATTATAAATAATATGAAATTAGGATAGTTCATAATAATTCTTGATATTTATATGTCATGTCGCAACTGCGTATTTTACTAAGGTTTTACTCAGGTTTTCTCATAAACCCGAATTTTGTGCAATTTATAACGAGAAAAAAAAATCACTTAATGTAATTCGTAATGCAAGTCCCAAAAAATAATTGAAATCGATAAATTGCATTAATAATATATTATCTTTTTATTTCAACTTGTTGATTAAATATGACAATTTGATGTCATTGTTAATTCAGTTAACTAATTGTATTATAATATATTTATCTCCAAATATTGATGATGTTTCCTGATCATATTACTTGAAAATCATTTCACCAATTAACGATAAAGGTAAAGTCATTAATTAAATTACGTTAAGGGATCAAATATAAAGGACTAAAATATGGTATTTATTTAAATATTTGGAAAATTCATTTGAACCAAAATTAACAATTGATTAAAATACAATTTTCGTAGTAAGTGTAAATAAAATAAATATTTGATGCTCAATGTATAAAAGTTACAAACAAAAAATAAATATCTCCAATCACGTTTGATTATTATCAATTGTATGATGAGTAAAAGAAACAACTTTAAACTAAGTTTGATTATACTTAATTGCATGTATATATATATATATATATATATACTTTTATTATACGATTTTTTAGGCGTAATGATTAAAAACTATCGGTGGATCAGTAGAAAACTTGATTTTTTTAATTATTATTAGTTTATACAATTGTTGATAGATTGCACACAAAACTATAGGTTTTTGGTACAATATAGTTATATGGATATTTAACAACCAATACCATGAATACCCTATTCATTACACTTAAAAGTTTATTCATTCTATACTTAGGTTCCATGTTTAGCTCATGTCAAGTTCGAATTATTAATGTAGTGAAGTGTAAATCAGAATTAAATGAATTATTTAATTATTTATCACCTTGCAAAACGTTTATGTATTATATAAAGTATAAACAATGGTCTAGTTATATGTTCGGGTTGGTCCTGAGATTTACTCAAAATTAATGGTTGAAACAGACAGGTATTTTAAGCTTTTATACAAAATGTGGACTGTAGGTAATAAATGTAGTATGAAATATAAAAATAGAAACTTATACAGTTAACTAATTATATTTTTTTTTTGAAAATCGATGCATATTGGATTTGATAAAATAAACTCATAAACATTTTTTAAATATATCTTTTTTTTAACATTTTTATAAAATAATGATTATTTTAATAAATTGATAATATTTACTCACTATTTACATTAACTCTTAATGCATTGTAATATGTTTAATATTAATAAAAACAAATTATGTACGAGGAAGAAATAATATATATATATATATATATAATATATATAATTTAGATTTTCGTAAGTAAGTACCTAAATACTTATAATACTTAGAAATTTAGTTGATTTGTGCATTGCTTTCATACAATATTAGTTAATGGTTTTAGTTTCTAGTTCACAGCCTGCAAAACATATTTTTTTCTTTCTCTTATATGAGTTGGCATTATTTAATTTATTTATAGAATATCAGGTTAAATATTATTTTAACCTGGTATTCTATAAATAAATTGAAATTATTGTTTTTGACGACATTTTTAAATTTAATTTATTATTATTCAACAAACTAATATAGCTTTTTCAATAAACATATTATGAATTATATATTAACAAACATTTTTAATTGAAATATTTTGAATTATTATCCAATGATATTATTCAGTAAATTATGTATTAAATTATGAAATTTGATTAAACTGTTGGTAGAAATTTAAAAAAATTAAACAATCCATTGGTGATTATATTTAATCATAAAATCTATTGTCTACATTGTATTTACTATTTTTTTCGCATCTAATTAAGTTATTTATGAAAAAAAAATGTGTATATAAAATATTGTACTTTAGGTATGAAAGAATAATTAAGAGTTATCACTTTTCTCTTTGAGTACAGATATTATTCAAACTAATATATGTAATTCTCAAAATAAAAAAAATAACTGCTTTTCCTATTTTATTTACATTTGAAATTATACTTTTAATACAATTTTCTTTTGTATTCAAAAAGTTGCTTTTAAACCTTAATATTTGTTAGATAAATGATTCAAATTAAATATGAATTGTGATAAAAAAATCAGCAACAACGAATGTAAGGAGAAATTAATTTATGAAATTTACCTCAGTATGGTGAAAATATTTTTACACTCAATTGTGAGCTGTGAACATAGAATTTTGATTTTAATATATTTTAATATTATCAGTTATATTTTTTTTTAATTGTATACATTTTTCAGTAATGAAAATTGTCATTCAAAAAATTCTCTAAAGGCTACTTTACTCATATTTTCTTCAAAACCACTCCAAAGGCTGATTGTGTAGCAACATATAAACCAGCGGGAAATCGTATTGATTCATGGTAACTCTCCACAGGTTTCTTTATCTAAATTATATGAGCAATTGGAAATGTTTGGAGTTGTCATTTTTAATATCAGTCATATATGTTGACCTAACTGGAAATTCACAATTGAATTTTAATTTAATTTAATTTTCTTTAGAGTATAATTTTATAAATAAATATATCATTTTTAAATATACGTATAATATGTTATAAATTGTTTAAAAAATAATATATTAAAAAAAATGGCGTTTAGAGCATATTGGGATGGTCATGTTTTTGGATATTAATATTGTAGTCCATAGGAATCAAAATTTAAAATCCGTTCAAACAATATATATATAAACTAAAATAATAATTTTAAATCATACATAATAATATTATGGCATTATAATAAATATACATTAAAAAAAAGTCGTAAATTGTGATTTTTATAAATTTATTTGAAATTCAATCACTACATTTTTGTAAAATATTTTTCAAAGATGTTTGTTTTGAAATTTTTTAAATAATGTATACATAGAATTTATCATAATTTGTATTTAATAATACGCAGTGTTGCTATAAACACAGCATTTATTTGTTTTACACAAATAAGCCATAAAATAACGTTGCGTTTTTAAAAATGTAAAAAAACATGTAACAAATGGAGATGCCAAAACATGTTGAATTATTTTGAAATTTATAAAGTATGAAGTCAACGTTTGAAGTATGTGGTATTAATATTTCAACTACTACAAAATAACTCAAATATTATTTTGTTTTAAAATGTGGTTTTTGGAGGGGAATAATATTTTATTTCATAGTATAACATTTTATTTAAATATAAATATAAATATAGGAATATTATACAATATGTTATATTATGATATTCAGAAAAACGATGATAGTTTTATCTTCGATATTTGGCTCATGTTATAACAGTTTGACTGTTAAAACATAGTTTTTACGCATATTTTACAAATCAGTATAATATGAACATTTCATCTAAATATTTGTCATTTTTTAATATCATATTTGAATATTACAAAGAAAAAATTATAGTTATATTCAAGCAAAAATAAAAATTATGGTTCAAAAAAATATTTAAATGAATTCGATGTTAAAAGTAATGGACAGTGAAATGTGTTTCGGACCTAAATCAATATTTATATTTATGTGTTATAATAAAATTCCTATTATTTAAATATAAATAATTAATACACTAAATACATAAGTTAACGTTATACCTAAAATAGTGTTCTGTACATATTATATTATAGTATTTTGAATATTGACCACTTAAATCAGAATTTATCATCATAGAGTAATTGACGACTTTCCTTAAAAAAAAAAAAAAAATTGAAATTGAATTAATTTTCATCGTGTAAATTATCAAGTCAATATTTAAAATAATGAATATTATTTATCGATTTTAAGATTTAATTAATAATACTTCCGAACCCTGTAGACATCTATTGAGTTGAAATTGAAGTCATTTAATTATTATTATTTATCAAATGATCATTAATTTAAAATATTTTGTTAATATACATTTTTTTTTTTTTTTTTGATGTTAAAAAAAGCCCATAATCTGTATTAGATAGTAATAATATATACAGATGTATCGGGAAGATACGGTAATTACTTAAATAATATTATAATGTGGGAAATCATCATGGTAAACCCTGTATAAAACATTTAGATACATTTTTGTTTAATATAAATTTAATAATATATTATACGTTCGATGAACAGACATGCTACAGCAAATACTAAACGCCGAGGATGATATTATAACACGGTTGTCAAAAAACTCATTAAAATGAAGACACTTATGGGTTGAAGATATTATTTATTTTTTATAATAAATATTCACAAGCACCTATTGTATATTTTATTTATCATATAGTTATTGCTATTACAATAATTCTAAGCAGTTGATATTCAATAGATTTTACAATAATGTACGTATGTACCTCATAGGCGTGTTTACGCGTTTGACCATGCTAACACATTTAAATCAATTGAAAACGTATTATTGAAATTTATTTTATGAATTAAGAAAACTGATTTAAATGAAATTAATTTCCCAAAAAATTACTTTTGTCTAGATCTGCGAAATAGTTCTGCTTCTGATGATATACCTACCTATTTAATATCTACTATTTTCGAAACCATCGTTTGAGCTAATATTACATGTTCAAACGAGAACAAATATTCAAGTTCCTTAATTGTTTGATAAGTAAACACCACATAATATAATATTATATACAATGAGAATTTAATTTTTAATATTCCTTGTATTTTTTTTTTTTTTTTTTTTTTAATGTATGACTCTTCTTGTTATCAAATTGTTAACATTTTCAACATGTTCGGTGTACCTATTAAAAGTGCTCCAAAATATTCATGTGGAATTTAATAAGAAATAACTAGTAGAATTATATTTTGTTCACAATTTTATTTTCGGTAAGCCATTTTAAAAAATGATAAAACACTAATGTAATCAGAGTAACTATGTGATGATTTATCATTGCTTCAAAATTAATTAAAATGCCACTTTATCTTGCAGCAAGGCAAGCAAAGTCAGGTTATGTAATATGTACAAACTTTATTTTGCCGATGCTGATTTATGTCTCTTTGATTGACTGTCACTTTCCTTGTTTATTAAATTTAAGAAAATGTTGTACACAATAACACTATATATTATCATGTATATTTTAATATGATTCTTAAGCTACCTATTCAATTTCTTTTTTGAATATAATTAAAACTATGTATTATTATAATTATAAATATAATAGTTAAATAGAAGTATGATAGAAAGTCGTATTGTTTACCTACTATTTTTTCATGCCTCACTAAGTCCTCTTTATAATATTAGTACCTAGCAGCAGTTTAAAATAAAATATAACATATATTGTAATATAGGTTAATTAATTTTATTTACTGTAGCAGACATATGTATTTTTTTTTTTAATAATAATAAAAAATGATTTCAAATTGGAAAGATGTCTTTCTTACAAATAAACTAAAAAACATAAAGCCTTTCGTCAAAAAATGGAATTTCCCTTCAAGCCTAAAAATAAGAGATTATGTTATTATCACCCGAGTTAGAATAGGCCATACTCATCTTACCCACTCCTTCCTTATCTCCAAAGAACCTGCCCCAGTATGCGACATAATTAGGAAAACCTCTCAATTGACTATATTGTTATTAGATGTCCAAAATACGCCGAAGCACGGACAATCTTTAACAACACTACCTCTCTCCAACTAACTCTCAGTGAAAAAAACACTGAAGCAATCTACCAATTTTTCCACACAACTAATTTAAGCCTAAAATTGTAAATATCTGTAAATTGTTGAACCTATCACTCTGTATATCTGCTATTTAATTGTAGGCTAATAACCATAAACGTTGAAGCCTCATAAAAAAAAAAAATTGATTTCATTATAATTTTGTACTCCACATCTTCATGGTTTTAAAATCAATTATTATTTTTTTTCACATTCTTATTGATATTCTAAATTTTTCAAAATATAAGTCATGTTTTTGTTTGATAACAAAAAATGTAACATCTACAAACATTTTATATATGTAATGCCGATATAATTATTTATATATCTAACATTCTAAATATAAAATGTAATAAAAAATATTTTATATCGCTTATAATATTAGTTGTATTGTCTAATTATAAAATTTATGGTTATATGTTGTATTTAATTAGTAAGTAATAATTTCGAAATACTTACATGGTACTGGTTTAAAATATATTTATTCTTAATAGCGTAATTATGCTGATTTTTATTTAGAACACTTTATTTATAACCTTATCCATTAAAATATTACAAAATGTATAATTTTACAACGTCAAATTGACGATACTTTGTATTCCATTCAGATTTTTGCCAAATAATTTGTTTGTATTATATTTTACTAGGTACCTTATTATATAATAAAATGATAATTACATATTTTATAAGACTAATACCTATACAGATGATATATCGAAATAAAATATGAATAAGGTCATTAGTAAGCTGTATACCACTTTATTTTTAACATTTTTTAACGAAAAAAAAATATATATATATATATGGTCATCGTTTTATGTTATCCATCAGCACCCATTACACGTCAACCTATCTCCTCCATATCAAAAGTTATTGTTTGACCATGTTATTGCGTATGTGCGTTAAATAAAAGAAGAAACACAATATTATACATTGTAATAGAGCGAGAGAAAGAGAAGAGAGAAAGATAATGATTGTGTGAAGCAGACTGAGCGACAGAGTGTGACTAGAGATATTACTGTGTTGTTTTGTTCATCGGAAAAGTCCGTCAGCCGTGAAAACATTTTGCTAACACAAACATAACACACAGTTAATTTCACCCCTTTTTCGCAGACTTACCGACACCGGACTATCCAAATTGCATACGCAGTTCGCCGTTTAATAAATCACAAACACCACTATATAATAATAGTAGTAATGATAAACTGTAGCTCTGTCGGTCGTCGCCTGAGACGAATGTCTCTAAAACAATTGGTAATTATAAACGTAGAAAATTAATTACAACCTTTGGAATTTATAGCCCAAAACAAATCAATCTATCTTAATCCATTTTTTTTTCGTCTTCGTTCTTAATATTTGATTTGAAATTATTTCCCTTATTCAATTAAACAGGTAATTCTGCCAATAATAATTTTTTTAGCACATTTACTAAACCCTATCTGTAGGCATATTATTGATTATATATCATTTTTAAATCAAAAATATCACAATTTTTGAGTAAAAGAACTTTTTTTAGTAACACAGCAGGTACACGAGTACTATTGTTTATATCATATTTCATTAATAAATATACTACTTGATGTCTGATGTTTTTGAAATTTTATTATAATACAAAATAAAAAATAAATTTTATATCCACAATTTTCATATATAATAATTCATATCAAAAGGTCTATCAAGAAATACTAATTGTTAAAAATCTGTACCATCATATTGAGACTGTTTTTTTTTTGTATTTTAACATCTGAAAATGTTAAGTTAAACTGTTTAGTATGTAAAACTTATAAAGTCTTGAATGATATTATCAATTTAAAATTTTATTATTTGTAACAAAATATTTTATTTGAGGCTTTTAACTATTTAATTCTGAGATTGTAGTCATTATTTTAGGTCACACCTAGGTACTTAAGAGTACCTATTCAGTTTTTACAATTTGAACAATTTATGATTGTTCAAGATATTATACAAATTACTTTAGTTGAGTAGAGATAGGACAACCACAATTTATTCAAACATTTAAAATACTACATTTACTCAATGCAAATGCGATTGAATTTTTTTTAAACAAAAAATCACTGTCTGTGAATAGTTAAGTGCGTATTTATTCAATTTACTCGAGAGTACAATTCATGCAAGTATAATTAATGAATCATATAAAACCTTTTACGGAATAGTATGTAAATAAATCATAAATGTTTATAATTCGCATTAAAGTAATATTCAAATAATGATATATTTTATGTTGATTTTAAGCGATTTGTGAAAATAACCAAATATTAGTGAACAAAATACAACGGTAGCGTTATGTATGTATTATTTACAATTAACTTTAAATATTCTGGTTTATAAATAATATCTACTATTTGTACAAAATGTAAGTAGATTATATTTTTATTTAACGAGTAGGTTATATTACAGTACTATAATTACAATGGAAAAATATAATGTATATAGGTTACATTGTTCATACATTTTATAATTATCGAGTCGTTAAAAAGTCTGATGTAATTACTGTTAGATAATAATAACGGTTAAATTGGTTACTCAATGAATAAATTATATCTTATAAGTATTGAAAAACAACAAAAAATTCTTTACCCGACGCTTCAAAATAATATGTTTGAAATAAGACACATGATAATTAAGTTATATAAACGTAGGTAAATAATTACAATGGAGCCCATTGAAAATTACTAAATTCCCCTTCAAACAACTTACCACCAAATTTTTTTTCAGGAAAAATCGGTTTGAATAACATTATAATTATATTGAGATTATTAAAATTACTTTCTTATTTAAAATTACAATCTACTGATTTTAAGTGATATAGATCAAAATCAATAATGAGATAATTCAATTTGACTAGGTAATTAGTATCGACTGTTATAATTAAAATATTTTAAATTAACAATAATTAATATTTTTGAACCGAAATATGGCGATTAGAACTTCTTAAGAAAGTAATATGAATTTAATGGAATGAGTGTACATCGAATTATTTTATATAATTCCGCTCTTTATTTCTGATTTTATATCATCTTATTCCGCATAATTATCTACCATATGCCGAAATGTATTATCTTTAACTTTTGCACACGTAAAATCCCTAAACTAAGAATTTTAGATTAATATATTAGAATACGTATGTTGAATTACTCAGGAGTTCAACGAGATAGCAATATTTAGGTAACTAAGGGATTATATCTTTCTAATACAAAATGTATGATACAGGATATAATATTATTAATATTATACTGCCTTATTGGTAGGTAGGTAATTAGTTATAGTGAAAAAAAAATAATATGCACTATTATCTTGCAAAATTGAATTTATTTATTGAAATATTTTAATGTTGTATATATTTAATTGAATTTCAGTTATAACCATATCAAATATTTATATATTATGTTTTATAATATATTTTATAAGTTCTTTATTACTCGACCATTGTAAAACAACACAATTATTTCTTGTCAAACAAAGTAGGTAAGGCTTATGAAATTTTGTAAAAAGTGGTTTTGTCAATATTTATGAGTGGTAAACAGTACTGTTGGAGGGGTTTTTTTACGGTGTGTTTAAAATAATAAAACCAGGGAAGTTGCTTTGCTGTATTGTAGGCTTCAATGTATCTCGTCATTGCTTAGGTCACAGATGTGCAACAATAATGGATATGTTGAATGTGAATTCAATGATATAAATAATTGTATACAAAAAACGATTCTGAGCGAAGACAGTTCATAACTAAGTGTATTTTAAGATATTATTACTATAAAAATAATTGATTTTACTATTAATAAAACAGTAGGTTAAAATTATTTTTGCAAAAAACATTGCATTTAAAAATTTAATAGAGTACATAAAAAATCAAAATTTACTTTAAAAGTTTCAAGCCCCCACAAAAAATGTTTTTGAATTACAACAAAATAATTAACATCGTCATTCTTGATTTAAATATCTAATTTCGTCCAAACTTGAACTTTAAATGTTTATAAAAAATTATTTTTTTAATAATTTTTTTTGATTTTTTGGTTACACTATTAAATACTTACAAAAAATATTTTTTTTTTAAATTTTCAATCCTTAGCTATAAAAATTAAACATTTTATAAATTTTTAATTACAAAGCAATTTGCAAATGTCCAATGATGAATTTTGTTCAAAGTTCGAGGTTTACATGCTTATAAAAAAAATTATACCTATGTATTTCTATAAATTTTAAACTAATATTCTAACAATTTATGAGAAATCTTGTATTACATTTTCAAGAAATTTGACGAATGAATTTTTTTTTTATTGATATTTAAAAAAAAAAATTAAAAAATCCAAAAATTTCTTAAGACTAAATTAGCTCAAAAATTGTCAAAATATTTTGTAAATTTTTTTTTTTTCATATAGAAAATGCTAATCTAAACATTTTGCGAAAATTTCAAATGTATACGGATATTTTTTTTTAAATTACATTAAAATAAGGAAATCGTTCCCAAGAAAAATGGGTGAATATCCGATGTCTAATTTCAAACGCTCATAAAAAATTAGTTTAACGTTTCAGTATTTTTTTTTTTTAGAAAGATAGAAAAACTTATAAAGATCCGTGTGTTGAATTTTCAAATCTTAGATTTGAATAGAAAAAATGTTATGAATTTCCTAATCAAAAATAACTGCAATATTTTGATATTTGTACGTATTTTCTCGAAATTTCAACCTTAGATGCTTATAAAAAAAACTATTAGAGACTTACTCTCAACTTTAAATTTAAATTTTAACTATAAATTGTATTGTGTATAGAAAATGCTTATATAAAAATTCAGTGAAGATTTCATGTATTTACAGTGATTATTTTTTTTGTTACATTAAAAATAAAAATTATTTTTTTTAAAAATTTGCTTTGCGAAAAAATTCCCGTTTTTCCTTAATTTTTTGTTTTGTTTTTCCTGGCACATTTAAAAACTATTGGGAATTTTTTGCTTTTGACCCCCCCATAATAGCAACTAGATTCACTTTCCTATCAGAAAATCGAAGCAATTTTACTGCACTAAAATGTGATGACAAACATAAAATAAAAATTTAAAAAATAAAAACAGACAACATTGTAAAATCAATACATTCTTAGTTCCGCTCAGAATCTAAAACTTTGAATACTTATTTTTATATTTTTAAAATGCTACAAGACCGTTTTATCAAGAACATTTTATTATAAAAACAGCAAAGATTATAATGTAGGTTATACTAAAATAAATAATCGCTAATAATGGCGAACCACTAGAATTTGTTATTTTTAAAATAACAACGAAAACAACATCATCGATTTAATTAAAAATGTGTGCGTTGTTGTATTCCATTGGGTATTCCCTGGGGAAGACTGAGGGGTCTCTAAATACCCTTTGAACTTTTCATTAATAGTCCTAAAAGGCGTGTTATCCACAATTGTCACTCTTTGTTATTTGCAGATGACTTGAAACTGTTCTATCATACATGGTCACAGCTGACATTGATTGTCAATTATCACAAAATGGCCTTAACGGTTGCTCTAATACTGGCTAGCTCTGAATATCCCAGAGCGACACTCTGTGCCATTTGGTATAATATAGATACTGACGCTAATAGTTTTCGACGACTGATACTTTGTGATTTAATAATTCAGTAGGAAATACGGTTTTATAAAGATAACATAATAATATATAGGAGATAATAGTATTCTTCACTGAATAAATTTAAACCATGTATATATTATATTATTATCAACTAATCGTTAAGGTCTATACTAATTCTGAAGCTGGTTTTCTTCGAGATCGAGTTGATTAGACATATAAAGTCTCCATAACATATTGTTTCTTAAATTTTAAGACTCACGGGAATCTTAGGTCTTAGGTTTGTGTGTGGTCTTATAATGCACAAGAGAAAAGTGGAATTTAGCGTTGATAAATTAAATTTTAATTTATTGTCATGCTGTTTAATAAGTACTCACTCGAAAATATTGAAAACTAACCTTCAAAACAACTATACTTGCCCATTTTCTACTTCTCTCAGTCAGTACTCTCCATGGCAGACGTCTGACAGAAGCGCACAATTTCGTTTGTTTGCCTTCACAGAAAATAATGATTCACCTGATCTCCTAAATTTCATCAATTTCAAAGTTTCGTATTTTTACTCACAAGTACCGTCTCATTTTATTAACTTCCCGCAGATAATCATGATGTTAAAATGATGTGGATTGAAGATACGTTATTTTGATATTTAGTTACTTTCGGATAATAGAAACGCATAAAGTGTAATAATTTATATTATAATTATTATTCGTAATATAGTATATTAAAAATAAAATATATTGTAATAGATTACTCGAATTTTAAAAATTAATTAGTATAAAAAATAAATACGTTTTAATGTTTTTGTATGGTTTGATAAAACAAAGTAAATAGGTACGTAAACTAGTTAACATCAAAATCATTACATAACAATACAGTTTTAAATAAATAAAGTGGATCGAAATTAAATTCGTTTTAAAAGAAAAATAGTGATTATCGTATCAATAACATAACATTTTTAAATACAATTTTAAACTTCTTAAAAATTACATTTTTTATTAAATACTTAAATTTAGATAGTTCATTAACCATAAAACATAAAAATAACATTTTTACTATAAACATTATTAAAGTTATGTTTACTTGAGAATTTTCTTATTTTAATACTACGCACCTATTTTTTTATTATTTTTGATGTCATCAATAAAGTTATTATTTTTTAATGGGTTTTAATAAATTAAAAATTAATATAAATTTAGTAAATGAATAAGAATAATAATTAAAGTTAAATTTCAAAATACACTAGATATTTCAAAGTTTAATATTTAATGCATATTTCTTTAATTTATGCTAAGTTGAATGTAATAATTATATATAGCTTTATCTATATAATTCTTTTTTTTTTTTGATTAAAAATAGATATTAAGCTTAAATAACATTTTAATAAGTTCTAAAAAAATGTAATTAATATTTTTCAGTCCTAGTCTAGAATGGTAATTTGTGCAAAATAAATTTATATATTGATAAATTTTTATTTTAGATTTTAATATACCGGAAATAAAAGTTACATTTGAAATTGGATGGATATTATTATAACAGAACTATGATATAAGTTCCCAGGTAATATAGTATTACGCTAGGGTTTATATTATATTAATCACTCGCCCTGCGTGATAAAGCCAAGTCATACAACATATCTATTTCATCTCAGATGAGTGGAAACCACATAGGATTATCTACAAAAAGTCAAATTTTTCTTTCTCCGAAACACGTTATCCATAGCAGGAGGATGTACGTTATATGAAGAAAAAACAATTTGACATATTTTATCTGTGATATAATGTATAATACAGGCTCTTGAACCATAAAAATTCAACAATATTCTAAAACAACGTTTTATAGTTATTAAACTACTTGATATGTTTTTTTTTTAAACTAAAAGTAATTTTTTCATTTTATTCATTGAGTAAATGTTGCATATTTTAAACAAAAATTGTTCATTTATTTTAGTTAATATCAACGACGATTATATGCTTATTAATTCTCGTGTTTTCGCATTGAGACGATTTAGGCTTGTAACTAGAGTTTGGATACAAAATGGATTTTAATAAATTGAAGTGTACGTTTTTAAAATGATTAATTTATGTTATACGCATGCGAAGCTAAAAACAGTTAATAAAATAATAAGTTGATTGTGATTTTCTCAAAATAAAATGTTATTATTTATATGTTAAATAAGTTCACAGAATTAAACATTTAGATTAAGTTTAATTTAAGTATAAATAAGGTAATAAAATTGTAAAATAAAAACCAGATTCGTATTACTTTTGTTAAAAAAAAATACACGTTTTATAATTATCCCACTTGCGTTTATTACAAACGAAACTACCTACTTGTTTTTTAATAAAAATGTTCCGGAGAAGGAAAATTGGCTTTTTCATACATAAAACCTGTATTTTTTTAACCCTTACAATGTACAATATCGGAAAGCTTGTTAAATCTATGTTGCCTTAAAATTCAACACTTAATTAAATCGACTTTCAGGTTTATATTATTATGATAATATATGCTGCTCCTTTCTATAAGCAGTTTTAAATTTTAATCATACATTAATATATTATTAAATTTTAACGCTGTACCATTTAATTGTGTTGGTCAATATGTATGATATAATAAAATATTAAGGTTAAAAATTAATAATAACTAAATAATAATATTGGTAAAATATTAACAATTTACATTATTTTACCTAGATGCATTTTAGAGAATTTTGACATTTTTTGTTAAAAAGTACCCATGGAAACAACTATTAAATTTAAAATATCTAATTTATGAACATGCTATTATTATGTTAGTTGGAATACACTTCAATACATAAATAAACAATAAAATTAATTTAAACTCAAATACTTGAAGTGTCCGTAGACAAAAATGGAGCGAGGTGATGGGTAGCAAGTCAATCAAATTGTCATACATCTAGCTTAATATATATTTTTTATTATCACAATAATCTACAATACAGTATATAGTTACTATAGTATAATTTATGACTCATTCATCACAGCTTTTGATTTCTAAATTGAGATAAAACATAAAATTTAAGATAAAAAAATATTTCCATGTATTGCTACATCAATTTTTTTGATATAAATTTCACAAGCGTTACAACTCATCCTGGCGTCCTGTCATAGCTTCACTGTTAATTTTCAATAATCAATCGTAATTAAAAGATGGCTTCAACAATAATCCGAGTCCTTTAGAAACCCAATTATTTTATAATACTCGTAACTATTTATATTCCATGTCGTGCTCGCATGGAGATACTCCATTAGACGCGAGAGCATAAAATAAACACGCGCACATGGTCGAAAATCCCTAATACATGCTCATGAAATGTGTAAATGAGTAATTAATCATAATGGTAATATTTAGAAATGCCAAACTTAATCTATGTACCATTCAGATAATCATGAATATATATTTTAAGTTTCATGACGATTGATCCAGTATTTTGGGAGAAGATAGCAATAATAAATTGCACGAACTAGGGGATAGAAGAGCTATGCTTCGCTCCACCCAATAAGTACAAAAATAATAATAATTTAAGCTAAATAGACGAAAACCTCATCAGAGTTCTTATACCAACTTGACGCAAGTTACGTTATTGTTAAATTACTCCTCTTGAAATATAACATTTAGTTTATAAGTTTAGTCATTAAAACGTTCTCGTTTACAAACTTCAAATTTTCAGAGTAATATTCTTGTCAAATGTCAATTTTTTTTACACACTCAAACCTTATAATTTACAACATTTCATTGTAATATCTATTCGTTGTAACTTATTAGAATATGTTATCAATTGTACAATATGCATTTAATACTTAGGTACATTTAATGTCTAAGTAATAATTTATGAAATGTTATATCTATGTTATTTTTTCAGTTAATTTTTGAGGTACCTAATAAAATAAAGATACATTTCATTGACCAATAAACTAATTCAATGTTACAGCCTTACATTATTTGTTGTTAATCAAATATATTTAAAATGTGACAAATCTTTATAGAATCCTTAAGTTCTTATCAAATCTTTTTATTTAAAACAAAAGATTTTTTTTATTATACCTACTAAACTACTAAGTCTAGTGTAAGGTTTTAAGGTTAAAATTGAAGAATTCTTTGATATTTCGTAATAAACACAAGTAGTGTATCTGTGTGCGTGCATGTGAGTATATATTTAATGATTCGAAGTTTTGACAAACCAATTTTTATATTGAACTTCCTATACAAGCTGTTTGGTCTTTGTAATTTTAGCTGGTATTGGTATCCTTGTTTGTCTTAAAACTATTTGGTTTTTTTCTTTTTATTGGACTAAATGCAATATATGACAAGAGTCGTAAAATGTTTTTGATGGAACCGACAGGGGTTCTATCTGTGCGTTTCCGATATCTGAAAGTCATTCGAACGTTTCTCATGATAATATAGTTCACGTACCTATACAGATATGTACAGATATGATAGCGCATATAGCAAAAATTATGTGGTAAAATTGTTCTGGTAAAACGAGTTGAATGTAAAAATAAATTTACTAATACGAGTATGGTAACTACCTATATAATTCTACACATCGTGTAAACGTTTTCGTGCATCGAGTTTTGACAACTAAAAACTATATAACTATTATAATATGCAGGTGCCGTTTAAGTTTAAAATTGATACAGCTGAAATACTGTTTATGAAATTTTAAACGACATTCAAGTGATATTATTTAAAGATAACACTTAGTGACACCTGTGCGCTATATTCAATTTATAATAATATGTCTACAACTTTTCTAGTCAAGGATGTAAAGAATTGTTTATAATGCGATATATGTACCTATGCTAATAAAAAAAATATATATTTGCATGTCCGTATAGATAACGCATCAATTAATTATAATATATTATTATATTTTTATTGAGTAGGTATTTATAAATATTATTATTGCATAACACGTACATCGTGCTTTATCGTATTTAAAATTTAGTCTTATGGTGGAGGGGGAGGGGAAATGTGTATTTACCCAGAGCTAACTATCTCGAGGGAATTACTAATTAAACACAAAATTATGATAAATAACTCATAACCCTGAGAGGTTAAATATGTTTTGCTAAAACAAAATAAAGTTACTATTACCTTTGAGTATACATTTATTTAGTAAGAATAGTTTTAATTTACATTGAATTTATGTGGAATTTAAACATTATTATTAATCATTTATTAATTAATTAATTTGTATATGTTATTATTTATACAGTCATAGTATTAATATCTATAATACAAAATTACGAAATTCAACTTTTCATATTTTAGACATAACTCATTAACTACTTATTCTGACATAGTTTTAAAATTCCGGTGACATAGCAATAAGGCCATTTAGTGTATTATCTGTTCAAAATCATTCAGTTAGTTACCTATAGCTTATGCACGGGTACAAATTGATAAAAATGGACACGGGATACTACTTAATTATAGTACAAAATGTATGTCTCTTACTGACTACTAAATGAACACGAATAATATGATACATAAGGCAAATGCTGCTGTAACATCCTAACATCCCAGCCAGTCCACGCTTGCCTATGCCCTATAGCTATTAGGTATAAATTTTATAGTAAATATAATAATTGTAAATACTATATTAATAATATATTATTTTAATAAATTTAGAAATACACATTTTTATTTTATCCGAATCAATAGTGATAATTTAACTTTATAGCATAAATTAGATATTATTATACTTTTACAATCATTGTTACTCATCGTCAAAACATTTGAACGCCAACCATTACGGACGTGTGTATTCTCAGTATTATAAGAATTACCCTTCGATGAACAAATATTTTTCTGGAATTCAAAAACTTATTTAAATAAAAATCTTGCTTGGGGATCCATTCCCATTATCCCATAACCAGTAAATACGCCTTTGTGGCGATGTGATTGACACACCATGTTCACTAAATACTAAAAAGCTGACTTACCGTAAATTATTAAACTCTCCTTATAAAAGGTCAGGTGATATGCAACGAGGGAAGCACATCATAAGCGAATTGTGGAAATTAATTCACCATAAGTATATTGATATAATAAAATTCATCTGATAAATTTTGTAAATTCAATTAACGAAAATAATGAGTTTCATGCCATACTCAGTCTGGACTTTCGGTAAGTCAGTATGTGAACCATTTGGTTTGAACTGTCACATAATTCCTGCGAATTTAATAAATACCTTTAATGTAGGGGTGGACTGATCAATTGACAGCTTAAAATCGTTTAAAACCCTTGAGTATATTGAAAACATAATTGTATCGGACAATGTCTTGATGACGCTCGATTATTATTTTCCATTTTCTATTAATAATATGGAAAACGACAATGATCTCATACTATATTGTATGCATTGACGATGATATTAATAACAGTAAAATAATATGATAAAAGTCGTCGTATTTTAAATATTTAAGATACTTTTCACTTAGAAAATTTAAACACCCCTCGTAAAGTTATGAATACGTTTAAGTACTATTTAAATATTTTATTATAAAAAAAAATGCATAAAATTTCACGTTCCATTATGCCAAACAAATGAAAAACAATTATGTATATTTATAGTTTTATAAATGGAAATAAAAACAAATATTTGTAGTACCTAAAACAAAAATAATATATTTTTATAATGTTTAAAGATTTATTGCAGCTGGATAGTATAATATTTGATCAACTCATAAAGAAATACGAATATTATATCTTTTTAAAGAAACTTGTGCAAACAATATAACTCTGTTCGATACATATTAATAATACATAAAATATGTCGTTAACCTGATCAGTATACAATTTAAATATACATATAAATGATTATATTGGAATGGATCTAAATAATGACGCAGTTTAGTTGTAATATATTATAATAATGATGATAAATTGAATAATATAAAAAAATATTAACAGTGGCGATAATTACAACAATCATTTAATTATAAAAACTAAAACATTTTATTATAATACTTCTATTCATTGTGCTGTTACATAATTATTATATTATTTATCTTATCAGGAGCATGTACGAAAAAGCAACATCTAAAAGATAAGATATGCGAATTACGTATTATATTATTATTACTTTATATATATTTTCTTTTTGAATTCCGTACCATGATATTATTTATAGATATTTGACCCTTTTACAATAATTCAATTTTTTTCACTATTGTCTCACGTGATCTGCCTTTTCAAGTGGCTATCCACTGCTGTCGTAACAAGCCTGCGGGCCATATTATAATTTTTTTTCTTCAACGAAACGTCACCCCAGAGAATGTCGTTCTAAACCGCACACATACTGTTTGAAACCATATATTTTACATAGGTTAATAGCACACTTTATTTTTCTTTGATCAATGAATCGATACCATTCACATTAAATCGAAATTAAAATTAATTACATTTTAAGCAAAAAATCAAGTACGTCTACTGGACGATTAAATGTTTGGGGTAACTGATAAAATACAAATGAATACCTCTTATAAAATACAATTTATTAGTTTTTGATAATTTATAAATCAATATAGTTCAAAAACCAATCGTTGTTATTTACGACTATCGTATAAATTCATAAAAAAAATAAATAAAACATGTGGTTTATAAACATTAAGTGGTTTAAGACACACAGGCTACACTTGTAAACTAAACAGTTAGCTATGCAATTTAAAAGTTGTATTTCGTTTATACTAGTGCTTGAATTCTGTATAATATATATTGTATGTATGTATCTTAATTTGATCTTTGTGTTTTTTGAAAAATTATGTGTGGCATACAATATACAAATTAAAAATGTACGGGTTAAAACTCTGATGTTGTTTGAGGTATAACTTTAACTGTGTGTGTGTGTGAGTGTGTAAGAGATATTAATATACAAATGTGTATAGAATTTAGCGATGACCTTTTAAATATTTTATAAAAGTGAATGGAGTTATGTTTAGAGGATGGTTGTCTTAGAGGATTGGAGAATGGTTAGTGTTATTTGAAGTTGGGGCAAGGTATGTGTGACGGAACCATATTTAAAATAATTGTTAATTGGCCTACTATAAATATTCAAATACGTGGTCAAAATCAACTAATATATTATAATTATTATGTACCTACATAATATACACGTCATATGATATGAATATTTATTCTTTCATTTGTAATATCAAAGCATATAGTATTCCTTATCAGTTATTGTGGTGATACACACCTTTTCTTGTGCTATTATGACCTATTATAAGCTGTTATGAGCTATTAAACTTCCTTGTTGTTTTATTGAAGTGAAATTGTTTTAGGCGATTGTTTTTGTTACATATGATGTATATGCTTTCAATTCCTTAATTTTTTTTTATTTAAAAATTGGGTACATTATAGTTAATGTGGATAATAATTGTAATTATGATAATAAGTATAAAGGAGAGAATTTATACGTACCTACAATTATAAATATATTTTTTTAAATGGTCCTGTAAAATGTTAAAATTGGTTTGCTTCAAAAGCTTGAACACTCGGAAAAAAACTAAAATGACACCCTTGGATTTGACTGACCCTAGAGACATTCGAATGTTTAACGGTTTGTCTCTGTTTCAGTTTTTTTTTTTTTTTTTACCATACTTGTCTCGTTCTAAATCGTTTACTCAATCCAACCTTACGAATGCTATCTGAAAACTTTGTAGATTTGTCGCTTGTGCGGGGCTGGGGGTTAACCTCGGGAAATCCTACAGAGAATAATGATCGATGTAATTTATTCCATACGAATGATTTCCTTAAATAGAACGTGCTTGTTACTAAAACGTTCTAATGATATACAATACTAGGTAACTAAATAAATTATTATTACGAAATTTATAAATGAATACGATTAAATCATTATTAAATTGAGTTTACACTACACTATTATTGTTATTTGTAAACTTTCCTTAAACGTTAATTTAATAACGTTATTCTTGACATTTGAGTTAAAATATATTTTTTTAATCATACCTTCGTATAAAAAATGCAGTACCTATCTATATTAAAATATTTCTTAGGTATATTTCACAAAATCAGACTAGGCTTTGTAATATAATATTATTGTATTTTATTTTGTGTATATTTTATACTATTATAGTATTATGTAAAAATAATATTATTATCCTTCATATTATAATAAGACATCTATGTTTATAATAACACTTGACGTTTAGAGGAAACAATGTCAGAATGTGTAAAATAAGTTAAATGTTTTTTGACAAGATATTATTACGTTCAATATAATATATGGTATTATTATAAAACGTCATTTGCATGACATAAACAGCCATGCAAGAGTGATAAGAAATATTGGTGAACATATAATAACTACGTATGTCATCTGAAGGAGTTATGAATCTCCCGCAGTATCAAGCATTCTTCCAAAAATGAATAAAAAAATCCTTATTGTGTGCGTGTGTGTGTTCGAATGTCTAGTATCGTAGGCATTATTAATATGTGAGTATTTATAACTTTTATAACATTTTCATTCCACCCCTTCGTTTCAAATAAAATCCTACGCCACAGACCGTTTTTCGTTTATGCGGAGTACAATACCTACCTGTAATCTGTATGAAACAATTTTGAAAGCACAATAGGTACATAACCATTGTCAGTGGCATATATAGGTTTGTCATTAACGTGTATATAATAATGAACGTTAACTTTTCAAATTAAAACAAATGCGATGGATACAAAAATAAATTGCGTTATTGTAAAGTATATATTATTATCTCATGTAATTAATGAAATAAATTAATCTCTACGCCGAACCATTGACTGTTTTTTTTATATCTTCGACGTGAACACACGTATCGCATAACCTAACATGATATCGTGATCAATGACGATTAATTTTTAATCATAATATTCAATAATCGTTTTGTTGTCAGACAAATTCTATTTTAGTTTTACTTTTATACACTTTTTTAAACTCTTCAAACGCATATCTATTGATATCCATATACGTATCTGCCATATTGTGCAGTCGTATTTTATGTGTACACAAATTGTTGAAAATATCAAAACAACAGAGTTAATTATAACATTTTTAGAAAAAATGCGCTTATACAACAAATGAAATGCTGGGGATCAAAGAGTGTCTTTTAGTGTCGAAATGTGTAATGATTTTTTTTTTTAAATTACAATCTTATATTTTATCGTCGTAAAAAAGGCGACTGTCGTTTAGATTTTAGAAAGTGTCAAAAATGTTGTGGTTCCAATTTAAAGACGGCCTATTGTAATATCCACCACATTCCTCGCCATCACTGCGATTCGCGGTTCAGCAAGCTTTTTATTTCGAACAAATGAGTTTGTTATCCACGTATATTAATTTTATTATTATTATTATTATTATTGTCATTATAATTTTATTTTTTTTACTTTGTCGATAATCTTGAAGTTACCCATCCCGCAAACATGTATCAAATTATTCCATAGTGATGAACACTGTTTTTCTCGTTTACATTTCTGTAAATAACCATGCGCCGTCGATTTTGTATACTTTCTTGCCACAAATATATTTTGCACCACCTACAGTGTCCTATTATATATATTTTTTATTACATTAAAACCAGGGTTTAGAATATCAAGATTAGAACCTTGCTGCAGTATTCAAAAAAACATACATATAATATACCTACCTACGAATAATATATATTATACATTTACTCAAATAAAAATATCGTCAATATTTATATGCGAATAGCTCGTGTGGTCGTGTGTGTGCAAGAAGGACATATAATGCACACCGTACACATATGCACCGCGAATAAAACGATTTTAGGTAAAATTTCCCATGGGTTCAATAATTACAAGTGTCTTAAAAACAAGAACTGCACTATTTTTATGGCGGACGTAAACTTCAACTCCGGCTTCAACTGAATACCCCGAGTCTCGGCTCCCATCTATGTTAAGTCTTTTATTTTTACAGTTATATTTTCATTATTTCGTTGTTTATGACCCAACGCGATAGAAATATGTTACCAATAACCTCCATGTGTGTACAATAAAGGCGTTTTGCGTGGTATATAAGGATATCCTTGGGATTTCATTTTGAATACAATAATGTTGATCCAACAACTTTTATCGAATTTTTTTATTATTCCTAAAATACGAGTTAGCATTATCAAAAAAAACATCTAGTTGCACTGCAGTATTCTCACTATTCCATTATTTTATTTACAATTATATTCCCTCCAGTAAACATAAAGCCGAATAAATAATCCATATTGAATATAAATCAATAAAATAATCATGTTTTTGTCGATAATGTGTTTTTTTATTTTTTGTCTTCCATTCATTGTTATTTTTGCCGTTTTGATTTTATATACTCAATAAAGACTAATAAAAACTAAATCAAAATATAATAAAGTCCAACTCGATGGGCGAAAAATAAATTATATAATTTTCGTAACAACATTTTTAGAAGCCTGTAGGTGTATAAAGTACGCTATAACGAATTAAAAGGAACATCGATCATAATAATATTATTATGTAGCAGACAGTTATAAAGCGGGTGTATATCATATTATTATATGTATGGTTATATTTCTCAATGAACTATCTCGAAGGAAGAAAATAATGTGATTCGAAACGTTAAAAAAATCATTGAAAGTTATATTACATATGATATTGTGCATATATAATTGGTAAGTACGCGCATTTTAGTACCTATACGGTTATACATATCCATATGTGTCGGGTGCAGTATATTTACATAGTTAAATCGTATATAAATAAATAATGTATGTTTGATCTAACAATATAATATTATTATATCGTTATGACACGAAGAGAGAAAAAAAACTTTTAAGACGTAATGATAGATTGGTTCAACGGTGGGTATTAATGCGTCCGTAGGGTGAAATGTGGTTGTGGGTAAATCGCACTTGTCAGTGTCCGCCTAACCTTGGCGATAAGCTAACGTCGCCAAATCTACTCGGGGAAACTGTTGACCGCATAAAACGTGCGTTATTTGGAAAGTTTTTTTTCGCCCATTTAAATCCCGCAAAATTTAAATTGAACACATTTTCCATCGGAAAATGTCTAACGTTATTATTATGCAAAATTAACAATAGATAATATTTATTTTAACGATATCGTCTGATGGCCGCACATTAGAATTTTAAGCATAATTCATAATAATAATATGCATTAGTTAATAGTTAGGCGCATTGTAAAACGTATTATTTTAATGTTTAAACAATACAGATAACTGCAACATGTATTCGAAGTGACCTATACGATTGATGTAATGTCCTAACTGTTACAATATCCTTATACGTCATATTATTATAAATGCGTAATAATATATTACTTCGGAGTCATCAATTCACGATATTTATAGATATCAATACTATGTCGAGATAATAATTGTCGAGTATCAGATACGTATTCATTATTTTATTATGCGTATAATTTTCAATTTAAATGCGTTTGAAAGTAAACCACAATCAACAGCGTTTATCTTATTAAGAAAAGTAACAACTTTTTAATTTTTTACTTTTCTCCAGGCTACTTTTTTTCCTAACCAATTTATATGTTAAAATATTTGAGTTATTAATATTGTACTTTTACCCGAGGCAAATATATTTCATGGGTGGAAAAGAACGCAATTCATCTAAAATATATTCTAAATCGTATACATTTAAAAATAACGAACACAATGCAACACATATTGCGTAATGGATATACTTAAATCACAGAAATGGCCGAAACGATTGATGTATTTTGAACTGTAGCTTTTTTAATATAAGAGGTACATGGGCACATTGGCACACAGGCAGATAGAATAAACTAACAAAAACAATCGTGGACTCTCACTGCACACATAGCAAATGGAAGTGTACTAATAGACATGTCACATCCACCTTATATGTAACGTGTAAGTAGGGACGATGTGCATGTACATAGATTTTAATTATTCACTTCTTTACAATATATTATACGCGTTCACAGCAAAGTTCATATTTTGCACGGTTTAATAGGTAAGTGTGCAGTGTTCAGTGTGTGTGTGTGTGTGTGTGTGTGTGTGTGTGTGTGTGTGTGTGTGTGTGTGTGTGTGTGTGTGTGTGGCGGGAAGGGGTTGGCTGATACATTGGATGTAATAGAACAAGGCGAAAATCCTAAGTGTGGTATATCCGAAGTATATAATAGAGCATCGTTTTGTCTGGCTCGTATGTAACTTCAAAACTAGTATATTATATAGAATCCATCGCACATCGTCGACCACGAAATATTATTAAAGCGCTGAGATATAATATATGATATTTGTGTATCGTTGCATCGAATGTGATATGATATCATACAAAATATTTATATTTTAAACACGGGAACACTCAAAACGCTCTAATAAAATTAATAACGACGAATCTAATGATTTACGCGTACCTAGAATCACCATTTAGCAGAATGTAAATTTTGAATTTCACAAATATGTTTTAATCTTTTACAAAATTCACTCATTCACTTCATTCTTTTACAAATCTTTTTCAAATTCATTAAATAGTTAGTACAATTATAAATAATAATTACAATACGTCATATCCATCACGCAACTAAAATATCAGGATAAATAAATATACATATTTTTTTCTTTCTTTATGTATAATGTAATATAATATATAAAGTGTAATTTATAAGTGCAATTAAATAATACATAAGATATTATGAAACTATAAAAAAACTATAATTATCAATAGTTACTAAAATTGTCATCCAACTAGTGTAACAAGGATACAAGTAATACAGTGCGATAAACACAAGTATACACTTCATGATGTATTTCATGGTAAACTGGAAGAGCTAATTATTTCCTCAGTCCGTTAGCTTCAAATTCTAAAACACAATTATCAATATTGTGCTGCAATGTTTGAAAAATGCATTATCAATGTCAATATTTTCGTCCGTTCATTAACATTTCATAATGCACTCAAGTGGAATATTTTCCCGGAAGAGTTAATGTTTAAATATTGGATTCAATATAAATTATTTGACATTAATATTATATAAGTAAGCATTACAATTTTAATGTTATCTTGTATGATCTAGTCAGGCGTATAAGTACAGTTTGGATGAAGTATTTTTAGTGTTTTATTTTTGCCTTTCATCTAAATCATGCTTATAAATAATAAAAAATTATGGTAATAAATATATAATACCATCGTTTTTGGATAAATAATTATTTACAGTTGATTTAATTAAAAAACGAGGGTTGATGTCTTAAATTGTTTATAACTCAAAATAAATTGTAAAAAATATAAAAATTGAGTACCTAGTAGATAATATTATTATATTTAATAACGAAATGCTGTTTAAATAAATGTACCTATCCTTATACACAAATTACTAAATGATTTAATTGTTTAAAAATATCACTTATACAATAATAAAATAATTAACCTGCAGTAGACATTTAGTTAATGTTATATTAGGTTGGAGTAGAACATAATTCGTAATTTAGTTCACTTTTTGTATTGATGATTCGACTTAATAATTCTATACACTTATATGCTAAAACATACGAATAAACAAATGTTATGAATATATTATTTAAAACCACTTAACTGGTGATCTCAAATATATTCCTAAATTATAAAATTAATGAATTATAATTATTATTTTGTAATCAAAAAGAAATTCAACTTCAACACCAACAAACTGAGTTCATGTAAAGACAATTTTGTTCAATGACTCGTAAAAAAATATAATATGTACATAATATTTAAGATTCTGAAAGCATGTTCTAAAAATAAATCGGCAATGTTTTTTTTAAAATATACCTGTATTTTAAAGTCAAATTTATTGTTTCCGACTGCTGTGTGTAGGGTCTACAATATATAACATAGAATGTCAAAAATGGTTTCGGAATACGTTTGTTCACATCAGTCGAAAATATTATAGTTTCTAACTTAACATCGTTTTTCAATTGTTTTTCACCTCTAAATTGCCAAAGCTCTCTAAATCGCGGAATCTATATTTTGTTTTATAACGATGTGTTATTTTTCTCAGAAATAACTTTTTAGATAAAAGTATATACTATTATACTATATAGTGCAGCAAAAACCTGCAAATGTTTAGCATATTCTTCATAGATTGTAGATTTAGAGAGTATTTTATAAAAGCAATACATTTATGTAAAATAGTAATGAGATTTTTTGCTAAGGTCATCCGGTCTTATTAAGATTAATAACAATAATTATTAAGTCATAATATAAGAAATACAAAATTATAGAATTTATATTTTCGATAGTATCATTTATTTCAAAGTCCGTTGAATAAAATTGATAAAAATTTAAATGTTTTTTAATACAAAACTGTATAAGATTCTAAAAATTAAAAAACTAAATAGATTTGTCATTAGTACTCTAACATAGTTATTCATTAATATATTTGTTACAATCGTACCATAATTTGACAATCATTTCATATTATAATGATATATATGTATAGTTTTCTAATTCAATAATTTATCTCAAATTTAACCATCAAATCGGATGACATAATAATTAGTTCGATTGATTCAACAAGTATCATGGAAAGTTCAACTTTGCGTCTAAATTGTATTAGTAGTTTTTACATTCAAGTCTAAAGACTACACATAATAAGTCATACTGTATTAGTATCGTACATTTTTTTCGTTTTGAGCGTCTAATCACACCTTTAGTTACACAAGTCGTATAAAAACTAGAAAATTAATTTTTTACTAAACTGTTATCGTCTTGTAATATGTATTCCAAAAAAATCACTCTGTTAACTCTGTTAAAAAAAAACACTAAGAAAAAAAAATATACAAATAATTATTTTAAAATGTTAGATATAAGGTAGAAACTTTGTAAATGGTCTAATGTGTAAAATATATTCAATAATAATTAGTCCAAATTATTAAATTTAATAAAGAAACAAATTATTAGTTTAATTAAGAAATTAATTATTTATATTTATTTATTATATGAATAATTTAGCTGAAATTAATCCAAATTTAGTTTAGTTGACTGGAAACAAATCTATTTTTTTTTTTTACAATGTTTACATTATTTATTATATTATATTGTATAGTGAATGGTGCTTAACTATACAATTGTATGTTGAATCTTGAATCTTATTGCCAAGTTCCTGTTTCTGCCAATCTTCCTGTTCAAAATGTGTAGTTGTATCATTACATCTTACCCATTTATTTTGATATATAATTATAGAAGTGTAATGTGCTTCTGTTATAGATTGGCCATGGCAACAAATAATTGAATTTAAAATATACATTTTGCAATCTACTGTAAGTTTTGTAGTGTATAATACACCATATATCACATTTTATACGAGCGGGTGACGGCGGGCTCGGCTATGTGTGCATGTGTATGTGTTTAACGAATGTTTTGAGGCATGACGTGTCTAGCAGTAGAGGAATGCAATAGTGGGACAGTACTGTTTCGTACCGTACGACGTAGACACGCGGCAAAACGTTAATTGCGGTGGAAAAAATATTAGAAAATTACCACTACAATATGAATTATATTTTGATTATAAAGTTATAACTGAAACATTATTCAATTAATAACTTTGAAAATTACAAAAGCACATAGCCTACTAAATTATCGATACCTTATTCTAACGGTTTGGTTCATTCAGGCCTGTAATAATTTATTTATATAAAGAACACCAAAATATTTACACTGCTTAAATGGGAATGTTCGGTTTACAGTAACAGTATATAAAGTACACCGTCGTATTGCTAAATTTCTTTTGTTTTACTTAGCTTCGTAGCACTTCCATGTCGCTGGATGTAAGGCATTTATAGTTATTTGAAATCATTTTATTTAAAGAATTTGGCTTAGTACCACCCCTGGAGAAATGTTGATGCACTACTACCCTGCCTATACTATGTATAAATAATTAAGAACTAGTTAGAAATTTGATTTTGACAGGTACTTATAATGTAATTGCTAGAAAAATATTCAGCTTTAAAATACGAAATATTTCAAAATCTAAGTTGTCATTTAGAAAAAGTAAAAATCTAAATACTGACAGTAAAAAATTCGTAAAATATTTTATAAATTGTTTTCAAAGATGTCGTCGTGAAAGCAATTCAAAATATCATGATATTAAACAGTTTTTAAAAACATATAAAACTACTTAAAAAATAAGCATATTAATTTATCGTTGATAAATTGATCAGCCTGTATACAACTATAATACTAGGTAGCTACCAAGTGCATTCAACAAGTCGCATGTACTTATATACTACTATAATATAGAAATATTATGTAGAACGTATAAACATTCTTATTATTTTATGTAAATTATACGTTGTACCTATATTATATAATATGATAAATTAATACTTTTTTTATTCAATAAAAAAAAAAAAAAAATATTCGTTGTTGTTGAGCGGTCGAATCAGTTGTGGTATTATTACGATTGCATTATATAATATATATAATAATAATAATAATAATAATATATAAGCCACATAGTGATTTTTACATGGAAAAGTAACAATAATATCGTTAAGCGAAACAACAAAATGACACGTGATTATGATATTATATACTGCTCTGCATTCATTTGGTTTTGCACACTCGACGCGAAATCACGGATATATTGTGTACACGTATCTGACTCCCGCGAGAGAGAGAGAGAGAGAGAGAGAGAGAGAGAGAGAGAGAGCGCAGCGCAAGTTCAAGTGTGTGTCATCTCCCTGCAGTCCCACTGTCAGTTTTATTCTCCTCGATATTCTATACGCATCGGTAATCTTTCCGGAATATAGAGTTGCGTCTGTTGTTTAACATTATAACACGATGATAATACGAACGTCGGTCATCCGATTACCGCAAAAAATATTTAAGACGTATATTATAATATAATTGTATTTTTATAACGATTAGGCGCATTCGTTTTATTTTTTTTAGTCGTATTTTATTGTGGCAACCATCTCGGCGTGCACGTCGTCGTTCAAAGACAAAATCGCCATAAAACATAATACCTGCTGGCAATGTTATCTCGAACCTCGATAACTCGAATATTTGGGCAGTTTGATAAAAAAAACCTCGAGACGAGTCAAAAATTTGATAACTGAATATTTTTTTTCGAGTCATGTCGTATTTGATACTGATAAGGATATATTATACAACATAATAGTTCTGAAAAAAAATAGAAAGTTGTGCGTATTCATAAAAACTGTTGCCTACAAATAAAATATAATTTACATGCAAAATATATTCTCATAAAATGTGATAATGTGATTATTATAATTTAACAGTATTTGTTGTTTTTTAGGTATATGATATACCTATATTCCGGCTTTTAGAAATTTTTTTTTTATTATTTGTATTTAATTAACGCTTTACTGGACTACATTAATTTATGGAATTCTCTCTCTTCGAGACTCTTTTTTTCTCGCATTCACTAGCGGTAGTCCTAAACTTGTTATTATTTATTTTGATTACAAAGATGAAACCATAATTTCAACCGTGTGGGCAGTAGATTTTTTAATTTTTATAAGTGTTCGCTTTTTTATGGCTTTAGTAATTTAAAGAAACATGATTTAAACTAAACAAAACATATTATATACCGTCCATAGAGAACTCGCTGTTATTATTAAGCATCCGTAAAAATACAAAATGGTATACTTTAATTCTGAACGATTAGAACTTGTTCATATTTAATATAGTTCCTATGTGGAAATTAAAACGATGATTTCATACTACACTGATAAAAATGTTTTAATATTTGTACCAAGCAAAAAAAAAAATCTCAAGTAATAACGTATTTCATTAAATAAACTATAATGTGTCGGTAAATGTACAATGGAAGTATTTTTATGCTAAACGAAAAATGTCAGAGGATCCGTCTTTACCGTCTTTGTGATTTCCATGACAAAAATAATTTAATAGATTTTACATAAAACTATTATTAAACAACAGGAAGCCGGATAAAACTCTGGTGTGATTTTTAATTCCCTCTAGCGTAAAATAATTAAATTTTCACTCAGGTAATAATAATAATAATAAACACTGCATCAATCTGAAAATATTTAAATTTTCAATACTTTTACCGTTATGATGAAACGTTATTGATTAATTATTATTAGTCGTTGGCTTAAAATTTCAGTCTGTTTTTTTTCAGGGTATATGTCTATTGTTGATCACCAATTTAGCGAATTCGTTTGTATTCTGATCAAAGCGGTGTAATTAGAGCTATGATATACTTTTTTCAGTTATAATTTTTTGTGTACCTATTAAAACTAAACAAAACTATTTACGTTGATTAGATATAAATCGTGATAAAATAACGAATAGTTTCAACACAGCAAATTATGGAAATTAACCATTTTTTACTAGCCATATTTACAGTAAAATTTTGGAAATTTAGATACCTTTTTTTCTGTCACCAATTTGTAATTTTCAGATATCTATTTGTTTTTAAACGTTAGATAACGTGTAGAATATTATTATATTTTTATCTTATTTCGATAAGTTTATAAAAATGAAAGTTTTGTTGTATTCTTATTGCAAAAAAATAAAACATTTTAAACATTGCCTAGTAGAAATAATATTATATACATTTTTTAAATATAACAATACAAATAATTTACCGCTTCTCAATAAGTCTCTGTATAATATTAAATAGGTAGTATAATAAGTTAAAATGCGCGTTTCTGCGTTATAATAACGTGCATTTAGGGAAAGATAAATGAAACAAACATTAAGTGTACATCATTTTTATATGATTTTTTTTGCATAATATTATTTTTAAAAGCCATAATTATTAACTCAAACAAAAACATATAAAAATTATGTTTATATTTCATAAACAAAGAGGATAAGGATAAAATTATTTTATCGTTATTATTGTTGCTTTTTTTACGTATAAATTATTTTTATGATTTGATTAATTTTTGAGGAAGCAAAATATATAATTAGTTATCAAAATAATTTAGATTGAGACTTAAAAAAAATATATAATTTTTTTATCGGCTTATGTATAGCTAATATCTTAGTATAAATTATTTTATTTGGGGCTTAAGTTTAAGTTCAATACAATAATGAGAATATTTTGTAAAGTTAAATTTTTTGTTGAATCAGAATTATTCCAACAGATTTAAAAAAGTTATATATATATATATAAATATTATAGATACATGGCCCACTTTTATTCTTTAGTAATGCATTTATTTAAATTTTCATTTTTAGTATCTGTAAGTATACCTACCTGTAAAGATGCTTAAAGATTCGATTTTTAAATATTAAGTTTTTTTACCATTTAAGGGGTTTCTACCTAGTTTATGGATTTTTTATTCAGTAGGCAAGACATATTTTTTTTTCAAATAATAATTACACTTTTTACTGAAATTTGTAAATTAGACAATATTTTGAAAATGTAGATGCATCTAAAGCGAATTTCAAATGAATCATTTCTGAGTTATTTAACCTAATATTCAAATGCCGATTTATATAATTATAGGTACGTCAACATTTTCAAAACAAAAATAACTTCTGTAACAAACCATAATAAAAAAAACGATGATTTTATTTGAAATAAAAGCTATAAGTTACCACAGAGGCCAGAACACTCCTTAAATTGCATAAAAAATCATAGGATTTGAAAATAAGATTTTTGAATATTATTGGCACTTCAAATTCCAAAAATCAGGATTTTATTTAATTTGTTGTTAATTCAAAACATAAGAGTAAGAATATTTGTTGAATCACTCTGTATATATTATACATATATGGACAAAACTTATAATCAATTTGTTTTCAATCGCGAGTAACTTTTAAAGTACGTGCAATTAATAACTTTTAATACACACACACACTCATACATATTAACATATTTTACACTCACAGTGACGTAGTTCATTAAATCGAATTTGTATGGGCTTCAAACGTTGGGTACGCTGTAGGTATATTAAGCCATAACTATGGTAGTCTGACGAACAATAAATAATAAAATATTGGCAGGTATACGATATGTTTATATCACGAGTATATAATATGTGTCGTGCGCATTTAATATTATTATTGCGCATATGATTATAATAATAGGTATACGGATACAAGCCATAGTACTCCAGCCATTATCAAGACGTTGTGTACACATTTATAATAATAACTAGTGCTCAGATCTATATTTTGTATGAAAATAAGAAATTCTATAAATATACAGTATATATATATATATATATATATATACGTAATACAACATTTTCAGTGTGTATCTATATAATGCATTATACTTAAGTATAAATGCATGTTAAATAGTTTAGATAAATACAATATAACATTGCGTTATAATAATACATAAATGAGATACCTAGATACCTATATCAATAAACTTATAAATTGCATAAGCTATACTTTATTATTAGTTTTGATTGCTATGTTTCATATTTTTACAGTTTCTTTAACGATATTTAAAATTTGAATTATTGTCATTTTTTGTGTATCTAGTTATTTTATCGAATCATCTTAAAATCAATAAATGACAGATATGTAATTTAAATAAATTTTTTTAAAAATTATATTTGTTATTGTTTGATTAAAAGTATTTTATTGAATTTATTCCTGCGAGTTCCCCTCCCTAGTAATTATTAGTTTTGACAGATTGCTCAAATTTGAATATATTTCTTTCAACTTTTCAATATCACTGGGAGCTTTTAAAAATATTTTTTTTTACTCTAACGATTAATTTGCCTATTTTGGAAAATCTAGTTTTTATAGTTTCTCTATTACGGTGAATACCATTTGTATAGCATGTCCAATGTATCATTTAAAATAATATAAATAATAGCAACTATGAATTTTACATTACTGTATTAGAAATGTTAATATGAACACATATGAAAATGTATTAATTTAATATGTAATTATTGTGAAAAATAGCGTGTTGTGTTTACATATAAAAAGTGTATTTATGACGAAATATGTGAAAATATATAAAATAAAAGTAAGCTCGTTGTGTTTAAAATCTTTTAAAACCAATTTTACACTTATAAAAGTTGGCTAATTGTATTTTATATAACACGTCATGAATTTGATTGAAGTCCTAGTCTTAAATTAATAACATATGTTGCATTACATAAAATATTAGGGCTCTAAATTTGATTTTTTTGAAATTATGAAGAATATATATAATACTATACAGGACCTGTTATAACTGATTAGTATTGATTAGGTAGGTAGTGATTACACATCATGTCAAACATTGATAATGATTACTCGATATACTTTTTGAAGCCAAATGATGGTGTAATTGTTTATTATATGATAAAATTAATTTCACTATATACTTATATAAAACATCAAACATTTATATTTCAGATTTAAAATATGTTAGGATGTATGAGTTATGCTTACAAGCTTGTAACTTATGGAGTTATGTTTAAATTATAGCATATTTATCATTTATGTGTAAAGCAACAATGTATATTAATTTTATGTTACCGGTTAACTTTGACCTTTGTTTCATACAATAAACATTGTTTTAAATTTGTCCGTTAGCTCTAGATATAGATGCCTATAACAAGATATTTTTTATTTTAAATTAAAGATTTTTTTTTCTTATAAATGAAGTATTAATAAATTTATTGACATTTTGAAATCCTAATAATAGTACAAATTCGTCTACATTGTATATTAAGTACCGGTGATATTGACACGTCTGAATTCGGATTAACATCGTTCTAAAGTCTCGTGTTATTGTATTTTGCAGATATACTATTCAATTTCCGGACGACGTTCGTCAACAAAAAAGGCGAAGTGGTGTCGGATTCTAAAACGATCGCCTTCAATTACTTGAAGAGTTGGTTCGTGGTAGATTTATTCGCCGCCCTGCCGTTCGACCTGTTGTACGCATCGGACGTTTACAGCGGAGACGTGAGTATATCGTCGGAAGTGTGAGCGTGTTTCGTAATAGTTGTTGTTATGGTAGAAGAATAGTGTGGGTGGGTAGTGGGTATATAGAAGTGCGAGTATAATACTTCACGCCTAAAGTACGTAGAAAAATTTACGATCTTTGCGCAAAACTCTCGACTACCGTCGTTCGTGCTACACACCCACCTCCGCCGTGCCACCAATGCTTCGCATGCCCAACACATTTCGTTCACCCTTAATATATCTGCAAGCGGTTCACAGTCAATTTACCTCCAAACATGTGAGAAATTTAACCGTGCAACAGCTCAGAGACGGCGGCGGCGACGGCTTTGGCGATACCGCCGACGGTTACTCGAGCGAAAAACTTTACTCCGGTCGCCGCGTGGGAAATAAAAAGTTTTTTTTTCTCTTGCCAGATCTCATTGTAATATAGGGTTCCGCCTTAATGACATACCCATTCGTTCAAATAACCTCCACCGCAGTGGCGCAGTGACAAAAATATTATTTATTTTAAAAAGTCAACCCCTGTAGATAATACTTGTATATAGATATGTGATACGTTGCTGCATCTAGAAACATCAAAATAAGAGAGAATAATATTACATGACATCAGTGTATTTTTTTATTTACGTGCAAAAATCACTGTTTTCAATTTTCTCTGGTAAAATTGTAAAAATATAAACTTATGTTGACTGCAGAACTAAAAATAAAATTGAATTAATTAATAAAGAATTTTTTTTAGAAATATCATTAATTTGTTTTATTTAGCTTACTCTTTATCTTGTGTATTTTATTGATTTAGACGAATGCATAATATACATAATATTATATTAAATATAAAACATTATGTACCCCCACTGCAAAATGCACCTATATATATATATATTGGGTATGCAATGGCATAACTGTTAAGTCAATATAAATCTAAATGTTAAGCAAAAGATTTAAGTATAATATACATTTTTACAAGCAATGCTTTTGAACATAAAACATATTATGTATGCATTCATTTTTAAAGAAATAATTATACATTTTAAGCTACAATACACAAAAGTTCATAATATCAACTGATTAATTTTGTATAATTATTTTTCTTGATATTATGACCAATATTTTGTGGTTTGTATATGCAACAATTTTAGAATTAAATTATATTTCATATTGTCATAAGTTAAAACCACTAAATAATTTAATTTAAGCCTACAAGGCTACAACTTAACTTAACCGAAAGGACTTTCTTTAGTACACTAATATATGAATGAACTATTATATAAAAAAATATCGTGGAGTACGCGCATTCAATATGTATATACAAGTACTCAATTATTAGATTTAGAATAAGTACCACTGTGTCTCGAACGATGCTCGCTTTTTCCAACCTCTACTTCGCGAGGGAGCATAAACAGAAAAACTAGGTCGACTAAACCTTACCATGACCCCAAATGTGACATTAAACCGTGAGGCAGCTAACGTCACTCGTACGGCTGGACTTGCGGCGTGATGATGTTCGAGCTTGTGCAATATTTAATGCCTTTTTTTTAATTGTTTAAACAACGAGTAATGATAAACGATTCTTAAAATGCTAAAATAAGCACTAGGATCAGTTAAATAAACTAAAAAAAAACTGGCAAGCAGCTGGTAATTGCTCCGCTGTATAGATACTACCTACTATAGTCGTGTGTGTCGAGTGTAGATACCTCGTCATTGAGTAATTGCAGTAACTGTAATAAACGTGATAAATTTGAACTAGGTACGTGGAAGAAAATGGGCAATATCTTAAAACTAATCAAAAAGTTATTGTGTGTACAAAAATATAATATGATACGTAAATGTTTTTAAGTCTTCACCCATAATATTTTTGAATTACAAACATGATAAATAAAATATGCATATTCTTCGTTTATTATCCAATTTTTTTCAAATAAGTATTTCAAACGCTCATAAAAAAATATTATAGATTTACGATCAACTTTTTTTTTAAATTTTAATAGGTATGAAAATATATATATATATATAACATTTTCAAGGCTTCAAGCTTTAAGACTGAATATAATGAATATAGTATACACAATACCTTATCTTCTTCGTTACTTATCTGCTGAAGAATTGATATAGCTAATACAGGTATGTTGATCTTTTGATAAAGTGCCGGGTTATTTTAAATTAAATTTGAATGAAATAATTTTTAATAGAATTAAAGTATACGGCGTGGTGGCTTTATTTCAAACGTTCAACATTTTTTAATTTTTAGAATATAATATTTGCTATTATTATTTTGATATATATATATATATATATATATAGGGTGATTTATCAAACATTCTTATTACTTGAGATAACTACAATACTTTACTTTTATTTTATTTTTAAAATATTTTTCATTATAAAAATACAATGCATGTTTTTGTTTCTAAATAACCACAAATATATGTAGGTATTTACAAACATTTAGTAGTAGGTAGGTGGTAGGTAACTATATTATTTATGTTGACATTTCGATTTATTAGCATCTAATATTGAGCATATAATTTTCAATTTAGTAAATAGGTATTCATACTCAAAATTCAGTACAAATTTGAAAATATTGTAGTTCATTTCATCGTCTGGCCTTCTAAACTACGTTAAATTTTGTTTATATACGTTTATATATTTGTCTGCAAACGTTTTTAATGAAATTTGTTCTTTCTCCGATGTTTGGTGATATGACCTATTGTCGTTGCGGTTTATGTGCATAGGTGAATGCGTGAATCGGGAAACTTATTTAACTTTTAGTTCTATAAATTAAATTTGGTATTAAAAAACAAACGCTTATAAAAAAGGATTCACAGTGGATTATTTTTCTTAGTGCGGTTAATATTATAACAGCTTATCTTATTGAATCAATCGAGCTGCCTTGACAGAACCCATTGTGTTTCATTGAAGCTTCTAGTAAAACTTAATAACATAATCTAATAAGGTATAATATTTGAACTTATTGTATGATATACAACAAATTGATAAAACAAAACTATAAGACTCGAGGTTGTAATCCTAAAAATATAAATTTGGTTGGGTTTTAGAAATTATGCTTACTATACCAATTGAATAGAACAACATTAAAATGTCTAACTGACAATAAATTTTTATAAAATTATTGAATTATCAGCTCAATGTTGAACTTATGTATAATTTTACAAGTTACTGATTTAAAATTGTAGTACCTAGGTTTTTTTTATTTAATATTACCTGCACGACAGTACACGTTCAAAAAATATCAATGGATAAACATTTGAAATGTTATTTATTTATTTGTATATAATGTATTTTCCCTTTGAAGAACCATAATTTGAAAACTAATTTTTGAAATAACTAACATGAATATTACAATTTTTGGAACCCAATTGATACACAATTTTTTTGATTACCCTAGTATACAAATTTTAAATAAACTATTATATGAATCTAACTTATACAGTTATATTTACCTATATAATTCAATTCCACCTATAAAAATACTTATATCTTGTAAAAATAATTTTGTTTTTAGAAACATTTTTCAAACATTAAATGTCTATTAACATATTCTGTTTCGTATATAATTTTCTTTTCATAACGTTGATACTTCTAATGAATTTAAATAAAAAATAATTTCGTCCAAAATGTTTATGGAAAGATTTTTTTATACCAGGACACGTGCCAATGCACGTATTCAATTTTTCTGATAAAATTAATAATATTATAAATAAAACGCACACTGCAAAATTATTTATTTTTTGGAGTATTACCTTAACAGATGTTTTAATATGATGTAAATAAAACTATTTTTCACTATATTGCATGATGCATGACATGTTTCCAAAATTTGACAGAATATGTTATTTATGCATGGTAAACTAGAGCATGGAAAAAAGTAGGAAAATAAATTGAAAGCTTTTACCTATCAGTGAAGGAGTAATATGATTTGATGAAAATAGATAGGCAAAACAATTTTAAAATACTTTACTCAAACGCTTTACAATTACCACTATTTATATTTTGTAGGTCCATCGTATTTAATATTTTATTGACAGATAAAAAGGAAAGGCACAATGTACAGAAAATGATAACCTACCTATTAATAGTTTTGTCGTATTTAACAACGATACGTATTTTGTATAATATCATTATACTTACCTACTAAAACAATATAACTATTGTTATATTATTACCCATAATTGATTGATTTTGTAGTGATATTTTATTTTATTTTTTGATTCGTTTTCAATAATTATGAATATTTTAATCATATGAATACTATAGGTACTATGGTACTTAGGTATACTCCAACAATAAATACATTTTCTGGTTCTTACTTTGAATATCACAAATAATGATGTATATTTGATCATAAAATAGTTTTTTTTTATAAACTTAGCTGAAAACATTTTCAATTTCGTTAAAAATGTACCTACTAATTATATTATGATATTATCGAATGCAAGTCACGTGCTATTTGTTTATAATACAAGAAAAAAAGCAAATAAGTGAATAGTACATTTTAGTTGCTAGTGGATCATGGAATAATAAATTAAACTTTCTAACTATTGTATTAATATTTATATAATTAATTATTAAAATAAAAATTTCTGATAATAAAAGGTTATGATGGATGAGTATATCGCGAGATTATTTTCCTGTATGAGTGCTTGCTAAACGTTCAGCATATAGTATAACAAAAGCTTTTATTATTAAATGTTAATAATTTCTCTCATAACCATACGTTTTTTTGTATACCTATGATAAAAATACACTAGATATATAATAATTGACGAAAAAGTATACTTTAATTTTTTTAGGTGTGAAAAAATTAGGAAGATTTTATATTATAATCATTGAGAATAATGTAATTTATTAGTCATTATATATAATCTATGATTAAAATTTACACTATGTTATTTTTTAAAATATATAATATTATAATATAATTACTAATTTTTTAAACGAATATAGTCACAAAATTTCTTGTAAATTATTGATTAACTTTATTACATGGACATAATATTATTATTATTATACAAATGTAATATGGTGTCTCCTATCTGAGCAACGTAGTAGGTACCTACTAATTTAAAGTAATATGATAATGTAAATTCTATTATTACGCCACTGAAAATTGTTTATAAATTGTTTATCTTCTTTGCAAAATACTCTACCTATAAATTAAATGTCGTTGCTTAGACTGTATTTGATTAATAATTTGATAAACGTCTGTCTTATTTATAATTTTTTCTTTTTTGGTTTCCAGGAAGCCGGTTCAGGACAAGTTCATTTATTAAAGCTTACTAGACTGCTGAGGTTAGCGAGACTGTTGCAAAAGATCGACAGGTATTCGCAATACGGTGGCATGATCCTCACGCTGTTGATGCTCCTATTCACTTTAGTTGCACATTGGTTTGCGTGCATATGGTATGTGATCGCCGAAAGCGAACGTCACGAAAAAGGAAGAGATTGGGATCTAGGTAAATTGTTTTACTACCGTATATCTTAACTCAATATAAGTTCAGAAGAATTTAAGTAATTAGAAAACCACCTAGTTAATTAAATCATAAACAATTTGAAAAAAAAAATCAATTTTCAATGAGTTCAAATACTTATATATTAATCATATTTGATAACTATAAGCATGTCCGCTATTTTTAATTTTACTTATTTTTTTGGGATCTAAGTTAAAACGTTCAATTATACATTAAATATTGTTGATGACTTACAAAAAAAAAAAAAACAAACCAAAAGAAGAAAAAATATTAGTTCGTCTATTTATTAAATAATAATTGTTAAAATATAAATAAATCAGATTTGAAATAAATTTAAAACATTATAGAAATTAAACACGACAATGACTTTTAAAAATATGTATTTAATAGCAATTTAAAATTTAAAAAAACCTTCGTATAAGTTATAAACATTTATTCAGTTTTTAATACAAATAACTAATAAGTGTATAACACATGTCATAATATGTTTGCTGCGATCGTTTATAAAACAAATATTTTTACTATCCAAAACGATAGTATTGAAATAAATGGAATTGATTCTTTGATAAATATTACTGCTGTAAAGTCATGATAAATATATACCAATGTTATTTAAATCATCAATGATTTTTTACCTCAAACGACTCGGAATTTAATTTTAAAATCTGTTTCTATCAATAAATACTATTTGTGAGTATAACTGTAAAAATATGTATTGTAGTATATTATATTGTAAAAGTAAAATATAGTTTCATAAGGGTCCAATTTACTTTTTATAAGTATTATACCTACATAAGCATAATCTACCAAGTTTGTTTGTGATATGTATATAATACGTATATTGCGTCTATTCATGTCATCGAAATATGGTATATTTATTTTTTTTATCTTTATTTTTCTCTATCGGAATTAGGTTCTTAAAATCATTGAATGGGAATTAAAAAAAAAAGATTTATTTATAACTAAAAACTGGTAGAAAATAATAAATTATATTTCCGGCGAGATTTATATGAAAACAAATTATATTTGTATAATACTTTCAAGGATATTTACATTTCTAAACCTAAAACTCATTCAATACTAAATAGTAATGCATTTAATACTGGTTTATTTAAACTGATTTGCAAATAAAATTATTGTTAGGCAAATTAGAATTATGGTAAAATGATAAATATAAAAAAAAAAAAAATAAGTAAACAAAACAAACTTAATATCTATTACTTTTTATAACAAGAGTAACTTTTTAAACGAGTTTTAGATAATTTTATTCTATTCGATTCAAATATGTTTTATATTAATTTAATAAAAATATTGATGCAGCACTCTTATATTATTTTTAAGAGGCATACATTCAAAAACTGTATCATTATTAGTTAAAATTACGTATACTCTAACTATTAAATGACTTCTTTCTTATTGACTTTGGTTTTTCTACATTCTTCTTTTCTGCTATATCTAAGTAATTTCTTACATTTGGTATTTTCATAAATAATGCTTAGCCTGGTAAAATAAAGTGAGAAAATGCCTGGTATAAATACAATACATAAAAACAATAAAAGTTATAGTGATTAACTGATCAATTATACTAAATTTGTCTTTCTTAAAGCTATATAATTTGTCAAATAACATAAAATATATTGTTTGCTTTTAATCCATTATTAACAATAATTAATATAAAATAAATAATAGCTTTAAAATAATGATATAATAATATTTGTTTAGCATTTTACTTTTTAGAACACTATAGTACAGTGTTAAACCGTTTAAAAAAAAAAAAAAAACTCCATGTCTATATATACAACTAGCCTCCTAGTGGTGTTTAATAAAATATTAAATAGATACCCTAAATTTTTTGAATCTTGGAACATATTTTTTTTTAATAACATTAAATAACTACACTTTTTCAATGACCAAATATTCAAAGAAAGGACTTTCAGACAATCTTGAAGATTGTATATAGTGTTTAATTTTTCTAAAAGGTATTTTAACTCTAAAATCACTTTACAAAGTTATTTATGTTCGATTTACCTTAATGTGTGTTTGTTGTGTCACATGTGTAAAACACACAAATAAAAAACATTAGTAGTATGCTTTTTATAAAATAATTCACATTGAATAAGATATAAAAGAGAATCCTCCAAAAAAAATGTGTTTCCTTTTTTTACTCAAATTTTAAAAATAATTATAATTATTTATAGGTACATATATAGGTACGTAATATTGAAGGAAAATTAAAACATTCAATAATATAAATAATCTGATAGAATAACGCTTTAAGTTTTAGTATTACAAATTGACTGTTTTGGTAACTACCCTGGTCTAATTAATACCTCTTTAGAAAATTAAACTTGTTAATCAAATTTACTGTACAGACTGAATTATGTATATACATTAAAAAAAAAAATAATATTTTAAATTTTGTGTGAAAGATTAATAAACTTGGTTAATAAACTTTAGGTATTAACTAATTTTATCTACTTTCCAATATTGATGAGATTAATTATCGGTACATTAAAAATACATTTGCATAATTTAAATATAATACTTGGATACACTATAGTTATGTCTATACCCTGGAAACAAAAATATTCTCTATCCGTCTGTTTTATTGTCTTATTGTTGGAAAAATACATTTTTCTAAAATATACCTCTAGTTTCTTGTCTATATTTATAGCTGGTAGGTTTCTATATAATAACTTATTCCGACATTTAATGTTGTATATAGTTACTATAAGCCATAACTTATGCGGCTTCATAACTTTATAACTATAGTTGGCGATAAGTTAAAGTTGATAGTATACATAGTGTCGACTAAATTTAATGAGATAATCTAATATTTAACTATTTTTACATCAGTTGGTCGTGACGAACTTAGAGCCAAATATAATATATCGATAAGAACTATGCGGTTGTTTCACAACTGATATACTTAATGTGTTATATAATGCGTACAATAATTAGAAACATAATATATTATATCCGTCCTATGTATATTGGTAGTAGGTACTTTGATTTACACAAATAAGTATAATTTATGGTAGTGACGATAATATTCACAATTCATATTGTAAACAGGAAATAAACCAATGACATTCTTCATTTGTATATTGCATAAATGTTACTATTTACTGTTCCAGGAAATGTTCATATTATTGTATAAAAATACATTTGAAGTAATCATCAATGTATTTTAAAGTTGAAGGAAGTATATTAATTGTCAAATATATTGTAGTAATCGACATGAGATCACCAACAAACGTTGAAACGTTTACCTAACCTGATAACAGAATACATGCAGTACAAGGCGTAAACTACATATGACATTATTAGATTATTTATTATTTACTTTGTATGTCTAAAAAAAAATACTCCAAGTATTCGTATAAAAGAAAAAAAAACATTTTACAATTATTATTAAGCAGTAAAGTTAAAAACGATTAAAATGAATTCTGTAACTATATTCTATTAGATGGTACCTATAATATTGAAACGTAAATGAAAATATTTGTTATCGAACAAATGCAAATAAAAACTTTTTATACCTACTCAAACACGTGTACGCGTTCTTTTTTCTTGGACTTTCGAACTTATATAGTTATAAAAAGGTGAACTGCGCAATATTTTTTTTTTTATAAAATATCGTAAATGGTTCAACGAAATGAGTTCTGTACACAATTACCTAATAAATATTAATTAACACGCGTAATTGGAAGGTGGGGGAGGGGAGCTAGGATTTGTGCTGAAGCCTGGATAAAGAGTGCCTACAATATGTGGCTAGCAAGAAAAAAACAAAGTCAATTTTCCTGGCGATTAAATCAATTCGCGTTCAACGTTATTATACGATCGTCCCGAAATTAAACCAACGTCATCATTAAGCTGTTTTGCAAATTCTCGACACGGCGAAATGGCATTACACCGGCGTCCGGATTTATACACGTCGCCTGTTGATCGTTAAGTATGACGCGCGGATGGGAGTCACGCGTAATGAATATACAAAACGGTAGTCATATGTCGTTTTTACACGTACGGCAAGGCCAACGATACGTGCACTTCTGAATACGAATAATATAATAATAATACAACGATAATTATTATAGGTAGGTACGACAGAATAAAAAAAAATGCTTGATTGGTGAAAAAAATTAACAATCTTATATCACCGTATGTACACGCAATAATATAATAATATAAATCCAGCCGTTGAGTGCACGAATGTACACGGTACATATAATGCGGTTACCTCTTTTCACCTCTTTATTTGTGGTAGACGAAGCAGCGACGGCATTTTTAGTGCATTTGCACTCGAATGATATAATAATAATAATATGTCCGCCGAGAATACATTGGCCGTGCGCAATGCGAGCAGAGCACACGTGTGTTTAATTTACATTATAATATAATTATTATTATAACACTTCGCGCGAAACGCCGCACCACCACTAACCGTGTGCGATGACATACGGTGGAGGGGGAACTTGTATATATATATGCGTACTGTGTAATTCATATATTCATGAGGAGTTGTGACAAAACCAGTGCACGAGGGCGGACTAAAATTAAGGATAGGTACGCAGGTTGTCAAAAAACAAATACATGCTCAGACCTCGCCCCCCCCTCTACCACCGCATCCGTCAACACCTCCACAGCCGCATCCCTCGACCACCATAAAACATATACAGTCCGCGTCGGGTGCGTAAAGTAGGTACCTACCTAAATATTATAATAGTCCCGAAATGATTTCTAACATCAACGGCGGGTACGATACCGTGACAGTGGTGGGTGTGGAAGGTGGGTCAAATTTCCGACCGTGCCCCCGGCGGACTGCAGCGCCATTTATAATAGGACATGTCGTCGTCGTCGTCGTCGTTTACAATTTATTTATACACGTCGCGATTTTCGTTCCCCTATTAAAATATATTTTTAATCCCATTGTGTCGCGCGTAGTAGTGGTGGTGGTGTTCGCGTACAATATAATAATATGTTTACGTATAAGATCCTTTAAAGAAAATTTCTGTCGTTAACGCCTCCGCTTCTGCACAGCCCGCCATTCTCGGCCGGAATAATCGTCTTTTTGGACGACGCGGCGCAGCTCCCGTGCGGTTAGGTTAGGTTAGGTTAGGTTATAATCGCGAACGAACTATAGTTGTACGCCTCTGCCTCTGATGCAATAATGGGGCGACGTTGGCGGCGTCTGGGACTGCAAGAAGTAAATATCAATTCCTTTCAATCGGCACAGCCATAGTAATATGATAGTAATAATATGACATTATAAATTATAAACTGCATACGAGTGTATTAGTATATTAAACTTAGTAAACGATTTTTTTTTTGATTTTTAAAACACACCTCAGAAAAATGCACCTTTGTTTCACTCCCGCGCGTATCTTTATTATACACCTACATACGTAATACGTATATTTGAATAACTAATAATTCTGAAAAACTGTTTTTTCTTCGGATTTTAAGTTCCCCTCTCCTATCACGAGTGGTAAAATGATATTACGCGTTACTTATATATTTGTATTCCATATGATGTACTCACCGCATCGTCAAGAACGTAACAATATAATATTATGCATGTAGCCATCATGTAGTATTATAGGTCTGTGAAATGTTTTTTTTCCTTACCGGTACGTTTAATATTATAATTTTCTAGTTAGTAATTGACTATTGATAGGCGCTATTTGTCGAACAAAATGTGATGGAATTCATAATACATTCCAAAGCATTATTATGGTTATATTATATAATGGTCATTATATTATTATATTATTATGGGCATCACATTTTTTTAAAAAAATGTTTCTTGTAATATTTTGTTGTCCTTCTGCATTTTATTCCACGCAATCCATGCTATTTTATATTTCTATTAAATTTTTCTTAAAAACATAAATTGTTGAAATTTTCTGTCTTATTTTTATTATGATCTACTATTTATTATACATTATGTAAGCTAAAGTTTTTCATAGTGACGTAGTATTCACCCAATTTATAATGCTTGATATATCTATTCGTACCATATAATTAAGAAAATTTAATTTATACCTAACCTAACTCAAAATCTATTTTTATCAAAATAATTTTCTATTAAATCTATAGAATATTAATTATTGTTTAAATGTTGTTGACTGTTATACTTTCTAAATATAAAATTATCAGCGTATTTTAACCAAAAAATTAATATAGTAAAAAAAAATGTTTGACGTACTTAACTTAGACAAAAATACATAATTACCTTATCACAGGCATCATGCACTCGTGTTTCCAATAATATGACGACTAAATAATAAAACTTAATATTTTAAATAATCTTTTCAATTTACGAAATTCTTGATAACTTACACTTTTAAATTTGAGGCTTATGTCCATAAAAAAACATTCTATAAATTCAAAATATTCTATTAATTTTAGAACTTTTAATTAAAAACCGTAATGGTCTTGTAATGTTTATCTCAAAAATATTAAAACTGTTATTAATGAAAGATTAATAAATTATTATGAGCCATTTGATCATAAAAAAATATTTAAGTATAAAAACAGAACAAAATATTTTTTAATTTCAATTTAATATTTTATTATTTTTAGTAACTTAATATGCTTCTGTAGATATTTTTAAACTTAGTGTGTATTGTACATGCATAACGTAGAAATATGTTATCAAACAAAAAAAACATTCTTATATTTTATTCAAATATTACTTTACACAGAAATAAAAGAATTGTATAATTTGAATGCACATCATAGTAATTTCGAAAACACGAAGGCCCGAACACTTCAACACACACACACACACACAGATATATTACGTCTTCTATAATATGTTGATAGTTTTTCCACACATCTAAGGTTTTCTGGTACTTGACTTAAAACTAAACAAATTAAAAATAAATGTATGAAGATGTTTGTAAATGCTCTTATACATTAAATATTTAAAGTGACTCTTAAGTTATCCAATTTATCTTTTTAACAACATTACATTTTAAATATAAATGTTTTATGTATAAAGTTGATGATTAATGTCATTGTAGTAGGTTTTTTTCCTTTTAAATGGATCTAGTGATCCTATGCTAAATAGCATGGTATTTTTACTGTTTATTATAACTTAAAAATTGAGTTTTTCCTTTTATCGCTATAAGTTCTTTAACATTTTAAAAAATTTTGTGTATTAAATTATCACATTATTCAATATATTATAACAGAACACGTATATAATTAAAAAAAATAATAAATGTGTTTTATTTTATACAATATTGTTATATTCTCAAAATAGGTAACGCTAAACAATGCAAACATGGTTGTTTTTCAAAACAATAATAATAATTATATTGTTATAGAAAATATTAATAATTTCATGGTATAATACTGGCTGTTAAAAATAATTTATGTATAAATATTATACAAAATATATTTAACTAATTGGAATACGTTACGTTAATAATTTAAACAGTAAAGGGGAGTGTTTGATAATATTTCGATAAACATTAGTAAAATGATTGTATTTATTATCTTATTAGTGTTAAAATAACAAATGTTTAATTTTATAATATGATGTGAACGTTGTAGTATTTAGTTAAACACGCTTACCTATATATATATTTGAAAAACGATTTTAAAACGAGTGATATAACGTGGTACGTGTTTATGCCTCATTAAACGTTATTTTGTTCCCTATGTTTTAAATACGGAATTAAAAAAATTAAAAATACCCACTACAACAACTGTGAGTGAGTATTATAAATTGGTCACGTACTCGATTTTCGGGTCGACCAACGCGATATAATGACTGCCGAAACGGGTGGGCAAATTATGCGTGAAAATATTATGCTTGACCACGCGTTGTAAGTATAACATAATATTGTTTGCTCATCATAATATGGCCAACTAGGGCTGTGAAGAAACGTGTGATATTATTATTCGTTTTAATATCACAGTAAAAATAATATATGCGTTTGTGATGCTCAATACAAATATCTGTTGAATCGTTTTTGAAGAATGTTCAGTGTAAATGGGTTCTTTATATAACACTTGCATTACGCAACAATAAACGATAATAATTAACAACAATTATACCAAACAACTTTCAAGTCAATGTTATTGCTTTGGTGTGTTTCACTTCTGCATTTTACGCCCATAGCAACACTATAATATATTAACGTCCAATATTGCAGTTGCAAGTTTATATAAATATCCCTTAAATTGTCGTGACTAGCGGATGTTCGTCTATGTAGCGTATCAACGTACAATGTACACATTGGCTGCCCTTCTTCGGTCTTTGTTGATTGTAGAATTACAAATTTAAGGGTTTTTGCGTGAACTTTTATATTAATATATTATTATAATACAAATTATGAGAGGATGGCGCTTGGTTATGTCACTGTAGCCACTGTATAATGTTTAACATACATTAACACTAAATATAGTATTATATTATGTATAATATTATAGTATAATTTAGTAATGCTAATTAATATTTCAGCTAATTTTCTGAACTAGTACCTACATAATATTCTATGGAAAGCAATTAATGGGAACTTTTTAGGAAGCAGCTTATTTATAATAATTATGAAATCTGGATCTGGAATCATGGGATGCTACAAGTTTATGTTGATATTCTTATTTGATGAGAATGAGAAGCAAATCGTATGTTTTGGAAGGCAATTAGAATCTATGCTTCGGTACAGTAAGCCTTTTTCTGCAATTACTCTAGTCGTTATTTCTGGTTATTATTGGTTAAAATGGCACAGTATTTCGGTGTAAAAACTATAATATTTTTTATAGGAGTTTATCGTGACAATTCGTATTGTATACGGTCACTACGTACATCAGTTGGTCTCGGATGCAGCATATATTTCCACTAAAAGAACAACTGTCGGAAGCATAATATTTTTATTTTATTATTTTAATGACTTCTTCTCTGTATTCTAAATAATTTTTGTCCCACAAATGTCGTTTATCCAACGAAAAAAACACAGAAACAAAACGTTGTGAGACTCATGGACTTCACTCCAGGGAACACATCGTCTCATCAGACCTTTCCATTTATTTATATTGTTTTTTATAAGCCACGTTTTTGTCTTATGACCGAGGTGAAGCCGTTCCACAACATTCAGATATAAATTGTTCTTATATACAATTGACGGTTTTCGTAACGCCGACTTACCTCACCCCTCCCTCTTCCAACACCACACAGTTTGAGTTTCGACGTTTTTGGTCGAGAACAAAACGATTCCGAGCATATTGAGTTTATGCACCACCGTTGTCAAACCTTTTAGGCGCGATGATGGCTGTCTTTCGACCGTTTCTAGACACGTTGTCGGAATAAGTCGCTTGTCTGTATTTTATTCCTATAATATAACTATTATATTTGGTCCGCCGCCTAATAATTGAATGCCTTTAATAATCGTCAATATAACAAATGGTTGGATACGCCGACAGCTCACAAAATATCGTATTTTATATATTACTATTCGTTTCTCATCGATACGCCAAGTGCCTCCATTGTTTTTATATATTATGATAAACTCATAGTTATACTATATTATAGTTCTATGGCTGGTGAAATCTAAAATTCTCAGATTTTATAATAATGTTATTTTGTCCTACTTTTATATATGTTATATATTATTTATATTCTATGGAGTACAAAAAACGCGAACGCATAAAAACAGAACCTCAGCAGACTAGGGTTTAAACTTTAAAACATATATATATATATATATTTATTTATATATAATATAAAATATGTTATTATATCGGAAGTACCGTAGACTGCACTTTTCTACTTTATAATAACATGAGTGCCTACCCTCAACCGTGTACATATATAGTATATAATATATTATACTATGTACGATGTTGATGTAACATAAAAAATTCATCGCTTTTTATTATTATTTTTATATTTTTTAAATATCCCCACGAGCACGAGATATGTGTAAAACGTGTTACAAAACAGTTCAATATCGAATAAAATAAAAATATATCGAATCGTAGCATGAATCTAAATTCATTGCGCGTTCACAATTATAATGCGCCTAACGAATGCGTCTAACTATACTCAAACGAATATATAATATGCAAACTGTCACTGTCAGTGGCGTTTTATATAAACGTGATTTTTTAAAAAACCTAGACAATGAGTGCGTGGACTGATGAGAGATGATAAATATTTATATATATATATATATATATACTCAAATAAACTTACCGGTCTATAAATATATGTGGTTTCTGATTCTTCTGAAGTACAAATGTCCTTGAAACATAATATAGTTATATATTATGAGTGATATTCAAAGTATGTGGTTATACCTAACATACTAATAAAACAATTTTTATAATATTATATTGACAATATAATATGTAATTGATTGAGGAAATAAACACATGCAATTTATATAAGATGATATTTTATATAACACTATCGTGTAGAGGAGTTGATTTACGTTTCTCAAACGTTGGTTTAGCGGCCACACCATGCACAACTGGTAGTCGGACGATGGAGTACGTTCCGTAGATTGTGATTCGGGTATAGTATAAATAAAGATCGAAGATTATTAAAACATCGACAGGTAAAAACACTAAAGGTCGATACGTCGATAGGTATGAAATATCCACGGATTAAAATGTCTGCAAAACATCAACATATTAAAATTAATATAGTTTAAAGTATGTAGTTAGACATACGATGAGTATATATCATACGTACGGTAAGAATAAATACAAATATATTTTTTTTCACTTGACTATCAATACTTATTATTTACAATGTCTATACGATAATAGTGTTAGTAACAGTTTGTTACAAATTGTATAAATGTTAGTCAAATATCTTAATCGATATGAATATACCTACTTGTACAAATTTGTATAATGACACCCGTGTATGACATTCTCATTAATTTATTTTATATTTTTTCCTTAGATTTAAGAATATTATAATGTATATTATATTTATAATTCATGTGTATATGCACTTATTTAATGTATCTACACAAAAATCGTATTTTATGGCCGTTAATTTGTAGTTGTCAATTCACGTCACAACATATTAATATAGACTTAGACGAAAATATAATCAACAATAGTGATTTTCTTTCACTTTTATTTTAGAAGGCTATGTCAAATATAATATTACAAAATGTCAATGATTTTACTTTTGATTAGAAAAAATAATAATTGATTGTTTATTGAACGAAAACGATGATAAGTATTTAAATAAAATTATTTGATTTTCAAATATAAATTCATCTAAGACAATATTTAAATACATTTACTCAAGTATTTTACAAAACTGGCTATACATCTAAGGCTTCTTTAAAGTTATCTATTGATTCAACATGAGTGTAGTTGTTGACGACTAACCATTTAGTATATTTTTCAAAATCCTTCTTTTTTGATTTCTGAATACACCTAGCAATTAACACTTTTTTCAACCAATGATGGTATAGTTCCTATATTTTTTTTTCTCAATTATAAAAAATCCATATTATGTGTTTAATATTTTTTATAGTACCTATTACAAATTGTTGTTTCAACAATTATTTTGAAAAAAAAAAAAATGGGAAATTTAGTGATTTTGACATCCTCGGTCTCAATGTACACGTTTCTGGTCTCCACTATTTTAAGTGACATGGCTTGCATATCTAAAGTTTTAAAAATTTCCATGTATCTAACTTTAAAATTTAACTCATAAAATATTGTATTATACTTCATTCGTAACGCATTAACGTTTTAACCTTCGAAAACGTGTGTATTCATATTATTAAAACAATGCTTTATGAAAATAAAAACGTAAACTGCAAGGGTTCACGTCATTCTTATTTATTTTGCACATAAATTTTCATTTCAGCTTCAGTTGTAATATTCCGTATTTTGCATTATTTTTTTTTTAATTTCTAAATAAAACAATAATTTAAGTTAAACATAGTTTGTGATCCGGTGACATGTGATATAACGTTACCGATTTCGCTTACTTCAATAGAATTAATATAAAGTTTGAAACATGAATAATTCATTTGAAAAACAAATAGTTGGCTCAAAGTTTGTTGCAATAATACAATGAGTTATTATACTTAATATTTCACGACAATTTTGACAATTTTAAGGGGTTCTATATTTGTATGCATTTATGCTTATTGCATAAATATTGTTAAAATGTTTTCTTATAATATATATACATATATATAAAAAAAATTGATGGATTAAAAAATATTTCAATACATATTTAATGAGACATAGAATAATTATTATTGGTCATATATTAGTGCATTTATTGATTTTATTTATAATATTTTTAACTTAAAACTATTTCTCATGGACACAAAAGCTCTTAATTGATAGTTATATAACTAAATGCACACACAATATGGATGAACTCTTTGTTCGCAGAAATCTATTGCATTATTAATTTTTACTCGTACATATATAACACTTCTAACAAAACCACAATTAAATAAAAAAATATAATAACCAATTTAAATAAAATTACCAATTTTTAAAAAATATTAAACAAGCTAATAATAATGATAATTCTTAGTTCTCGAATAAATATTTGCTTTTTTGCACCAGTACATTTTTACCTGAATGACTTAAACTGTCGTTTGTTTGTCTACAAGATAAAGTTTGCACATCAATTATCTCGATAAATTTTTAAATAAACATTTTATAGTATTAACATTTTTTTTTTTGTTTCATAAAGATAAGCTAATAATAATGTACACATAAAAAGGATACAGAGACATGATGTTTTTGGTTGAGTACTTTCAATCGACTATTTGGTTCAAGTTTACACATAGCGGCTGTGGTTATAATTTTTAGCGATTCAGACAGGTATTTTTCCTCCAATATTTAAATGTACGCCTGAACGAAACATGAACCAAACAATTGTTTATTGTTTAGAGATTAATACAAGGTCCGGATTTTTTTAAGTGCGCACCCTCTTAAATGTATGACTGTATCCGTCAGTTTTTATCCAAGCATTTTGAATGAATTTCAACGCATTCTATTTTTGTTGATAACTTTTTGTTCAGGTTAAATCATTATAAATGGTTTGAAAGTCTTTAAAATTTGCATAATCACTGTATAATAGTTTGTCACATTTATGAAATTATCCTGACAGAGAAAAAATAATGGTTCTTGAGATACATATAACTTATATCCGTGTTAAATAAACATCATTCGTGGTACAGTTTGTGTTTGACGGATTATCGGGAAAATTATCGTTCAAGGCCGTTGTAAAGTATTATTATCATTTAATTGAAAATATTTGATAAAAACTAAAATTGTATAGACACATGATTATATTGTAATATGTTTCTATCATCGGTGAAAAAGCCGTTTATACTTGCACAAGCCGTATATCACAGTAAATAACTAGATAAAAATTCAATATTTTCTAACCACAATCAAGTAAATATAAGAATATAGATAATCTTTAAGATATAATATTATTTTTACTGTTTAAAACTGACCGATTGAAGGAAATATGGAAAGTTCCCAGCTGCATCCCTCGATAAATATTTCTTCTGAATTCATAGAATTTTTAATCGATATCTAGTTTGAATAGTATTTAGTTGAATCTAAAACATTGATTGAACGTACATATGATGGTGTTACAATATTTTAATAAAGTTTAATAAAAGTTTATGAAGAGGAAAGTAAAATATGGACCTATGCTCGTCATAAAAATTAGTATATATTGGTAATTATATTAATAATAAATAAATAGAAATACTTAGATAAGACATTATTATATTTTGCTGCTAAATTTTAGTTAATAAATTACTATATTTACACAATATTTTTGAACATAATGAAGATCGATATAATAATCGATAGAACTTAAATATACTCTATACTATCGATAATATAGAATGATATAAACATTTATCATCTCTCTCTCTCTCTCTCTATATATATATATATATATATATATAAACGAATATCTGTCTGTCCTTTATGCATTCCCAAACCGTTCAACCGATTGCGATTAAATTTGGGACAGAGATAGATTAGACAACTAGGAAGAAGAAAGGCTAATTTAAAAAGGGTGAGGTTTAATACTGGAAGGTGCTCACACAGGGATTTTGAGATTTACGATGGACATATTTGTTTATAAATGGTTGCTATTGGTAACCATAGTCGTTATAGGTTTGTATAATTTCTGTTTATTTATAGAGTTGCTTTTAGTTACATATTTTACTACTATTACATAATTTGCAGAAATATGGCATATTAAACATTTTTTTGGAAATAAATTTAAAAAAAAATCAAATCTTTGACATAGGATCAGCAATTAACCACAGGTGGATTGCCTGCCTGATAATTTACTGCTCGCATATTGTCCGCCATCCGATGCAGTGGATTATCTACTTAAGTGGCTTAGATGAATGTAAATCACTTGAGGTTAATCATAATTTAATGTTTATCTCATGTAACGCTGAGCGGGACAGTTAGTAATTTTATAAATTCGAATTTATTTATTTGTAAGTGCAATTTTTAAATATTTAACGATAATAATATATGATAGGCATATCTATTAAAATGATAAACAAAAAAACATAAAATAATAAGTTATCAGCTATAATAGCCCTAGATATTATTATGATTGCAACTGATAAATATTTAAACGGGCAACGATAATAGTATATGTAAGTCCGGATATATGATAAACACGTCATCTTAAAAATATATACATTTCCATTGCGTTCTAACACAGTGTGATTTTCATCGTATAAGTAAGCAAAATTTAACGCTAACAATTACTAATATAAGTTTACTTTTTACACTACTTTTTGAATATACTCGCTAAAAGACTACCTATAATAAGATTAACAGCAAACAGTATTGGCACTAAGATAATAACTAATAAGTAATAGCTTTCAGCGCAATATAAAACATTTAAGTTAAATAAATAATAATTATCCTGGGTTTTTTTTTAATTTTTTTTTTGTTTTTATATACCTGCTATAGTACAGCCACGTCCCGTTAGTTTTAAATTTTTCTGTTTATCTGCTTTCTTATATTATTAAATAATGATCTAGAAGTCTAAAAGCGACCATTCATAAGCCTAGATTACGACCTTTAGGGATCCTTATTTAACTGTGCTCTACCTAATTGTGAGCTCCCGACAATAAAACAATAAGTATAAATATACTAAAAATAGACATTAGTCAAAAATACCGGCCATAATGACATGGCAGACATACAACTAAATAGTACCTACGTCATACCATTTTCGTTAATTTTCACATGAATAAAATTAAAATAAATTTAGTATGTTAAAGTATTTAATTTTATTACATAATTATTATAATTTTTTTTTCTTAGTTTGTCTTAAAACATAATGTTTTTGTACAAAAAAAAGACAAAAACCGCTCGATATAATTATACGTTAAAAACACTGAGGGCCCTTGATATGCGTGAGCAAGATATTCGTTGTTTTTATATTCCGGCGATACGACTCTTAACGCAGACTAAAAGAGGCGATTGAAACTAATAAATTAAATTTTGAGTTGTACGTTTGTATAGTTACAACCCGGGCCTGTGTAATTTAAATATAATATATATCACGAGCATAGCGCGGCTCATCTGCGTTCGGATATTCAACTACGATGCCCTGGGTCTCTAATAAAACCTCTGACACGGTAGCAAATGTGTGTGTTCTATGGCCAAAAGCTCTATCGGGTGAGGTCGAGGGTGTCGGTATTTTTAATCATGTGATTCATCATGTTACTTAATAATTATTTATTTTGCTCAAACAACGCGTGTAGTACAATAATTCGACCGCAACATAAAATACAAGATCCCATTATGTATACTCATTACGCATGCATTGGACGCATAATATGTTCATTTTTTACTGTTAATAAAAAAATATTATTTCATTGACGGTAAACAAAAACAGTATTATTTAAAATTTACTTAGATTTATATTATATTATTATTACATAATATTCAGCTCTATACATTGTTATGCGCAGATCTTTTACAGAAAGAGCAGAACTCGGCTGTAACGTTTTATTGAATTTATTATTTATCTTTGTAAAATCTACACATATTATTATATATTATTATATCACGAAGTCTACAACAGTACTCGAGTACTTGACAGATAATTTTATCGTGTAACCGTATAGATTTGTATAATATGTATATTATATAATTTTAATAACTGAAAAATTCTGTAAAACATATCAAAAACATTTCTTCAGTGTGCGTTTAATGTAATTTATTTACATTTTATTAAGTCAATGAATATCTATATTATAGGTATTCCAGTACAAATTGTTGATATTTCTATAAATCTATGTGATTATTTTTCACATAAAAAACAAGCATGTAGTTTTTAATCAAATTTAAGGAAATTGGTATTTTTAAATACAAACAAATTTTTTATGTGGATGTCATGACTTAATACACCATGATAATCATGATGTCAATGCATTTACGTTTTATAGAATTATATTGGTTCGTTTAAGTATCACTTTCTAATCTCGTATTTTTGTTTTGCAATAATATGTATTAACTGAATATTGTTAAATATCCAACAAAAATAAATATGATAAACTTTTACAAAATACTTTTTATTTGACAAAAGCTCTTAGACATTTATTACATTTAAAAGTTTAAAATATCGAGAACAAAAAACTTATATCTTTACAGTAATACAATATTATAATTCTAAGCGACTCTAAATAATAATAATATACCTATAGAAAACAAAAATTACTTTAGTCGACATTATCAACTATTATTAATCATTTTAATGGAATTCATCCGATCACAATATTGTATGACTACATTTAAATCTTATGGAGCGTAAATTATATTAAAAATGAATTAACTCATAAATACCAAAATCGTATTTCTAAAAGGGAAAACATGTTTTACTTAATCGGCTTGCACCGAAAATTGAAATTTTTTTTTTTATCAATGTGTATTAAAGTCTCAAACTCTAACCTAACCCTTTTTGACCAGGTAGCAAAAAAAAAAATACGTTTACACAAACATAATATTAACTTTATTTATACATTCGTTTTACGTATGACGTGTTATTTTATTAAAAGTTTAAACATAAAACTTTACATGGAGTGATATCCATAATATATTATGATAGGTATTCAATATTGTACTAATTTACTACTTATAAATCTATGATCGCAGGGTGGATGAACACACTCGCCGAACGTCTGCACAAGGATGTGGACAACGTGACTCATTCGGAGGCGTACATAACTTCGTTGTATTTTACGTGTTCAAGTCTGACCAGCGTCGGGTTTGGTAACGTGTCGGCCACTACCGGTGCCGAGAAAATTTTCAGCATCATTACGATGCTGATTGGAGGTAAGCCCGAATCACCGAAAAGAATTTGTTTGAGTATTGTTTGTCGTTATCTTATCGTGTCTGTATCATGAAATTATATATCCCAACTGGTTTAAACGATCATATCTAAAACAAATAACTACTACAGTTGACTTTCAATAACTCGATGTTCAAAGAGAAAAATTGAAATCGAGTTATTAACAACTTTGAGATGTCAAAAACCAATTAAGTGCTATGGGCATTTGAAGTACAATTGTTTATATTTGAGATATCGATAATTACCAAGAGTCAACTCTGCTATGTTTTTAAGTTAATTTATTTTGAAAAAAATAATACGTTTCAATAACCAACTTAATTGTTGTTAAAAATATTTATTTGTTTGCTTAATATTACGCCGTATACACACACATTTTAAATATAATTTATTTCCTAATCAATAAATCCTTGCAAATATATTATGCGATTCTTTAAGCTTCTTAATTAGGATTATTAAATATTCTATATATTATTTTGAACGCTGGATTAACTTCGTATCTAATTCGAGTCAATTTTTTCCATTTACTCGCCCACCATCGGGTATACTTACCTAGCTATTACCAGCTGTGTTATACTACTGTAGCGCTGATGCACGCCGTGGTGTTCGGTAATGTGACGGCCATCATCCAGCGCATGTACTCCCGGCGGTCGCTGTACCAGAGCAAGTGGCGGGACCTCAAGGACTTTCTGACGCTGCACCAGGTGCCCAGCGAGCTCAAGCACAGGATGCAGGACTATTTTCAGACCATGTGGTCGCTAAACCACGGCATTGACATACATGAGGTAACTGCAGACGGCCATTCGGGGTGCGCCCCGTCCCCTCTTATACCCAAACCACTGCGGTAGCCATTTCGCCCATTTTAATCGATAGTTTTTGTTCCAGACGTTAAAGGAGTTTCCGGAGGAGCTCAGAGGCGACGTTTCCATGCACCTGCATCGGGAGATATTGCAGCTTCCCATTTTCGAGTCTGCGTCACAGGGCTGTCTGAAACTGTTATCGTTGCACATCCGAAGCAATTTTTGCGCCCCCGGCGAATACCTCATCCACAAAGGCGACGCACTCACGTCCATCTATTACCTGTGTAACGGGTCTATGGAAGTTGTCCAGAATGGCATGGTCGTCGCAATTTTAGGTAATCCCAGCATTGAAATAAATATATTTTTTTTTTAACAATACTGTTGGTATAAGTCAATTGCCACTGGCCGATACCAATCGACAAATTACAGTATAACATAACAGCGCAGTGATACATTTTGTATTTTATAATAAATATTTATGTGGATATTTGATATTGAGGTATTTTACTTTCATACCTGTTTGGAATCGATTACTTATTTATGAAGTAACTCATACTACGAGACTCTCGTACGTTGCAGCAGATCGTCGCAATCCCGTATTTACGTCAGACAATTTATTGTTTTTACAGGCAAAGGTGATTTGGTTGGATGCGATATTAGTATGTGGTTGGGCCAAGGTGGCGGATCAGGTAACGCGGGCGTTGTCGCCGGTGGCGGGACCACCGGTGGTGGAGCAGGAGGTGACACCGTGGTCAAGTCTAGTTGTGATGTCAAAGCTCTAACTTATTGCGACCTAAAGTGCATTAATGTGCTAGGGTTGGTAGAAGTTTTGCGGCTTTACCCAGAGTACCAACAGGAGTTTGCAAATGACATACAACATGACTTGACATACAACATACGTGAAGGATACGAGGCCGAAGTAATTAAACCTCACAAAGTACATATTTTGTTTTAATTGAAAGCATAATATACTAATATTTCTAAACTAACAGTAATATTATATGATTTTGTCATTAGTAGTTAATATGGAATTAGCAATATGCATATATTTTGCGTTAAACTAATAATATTAAGAGGATACATTACACATCATATACTCACTTTTTTAGGAGTTCGGTATAGGCAGTTTTAGCAAAACATTTAGAAAAATGAATGTTTAGTAATCACATTATGTTATTGCCATTATTAGAAACTGCATGATTATAAAACATTGTTTCTCATCAGAATAAACCTTGGAAACATAATTTTATTTAATTTGAACAAACATATTAAGTCACTATTGCGTCCTTAAGAACCTTTGTTTGTTTGAAACCTTTGAATGTTTATTCTAGATAAATTATATAAATATACCTATGCCTAATGGAGTAGTTTTTTCAAACTCTAAGGCTTATAGCATTCCATCATCTCTAAAAAAGTATAAATAGTGGTTTTTATATATGAATAAGTTTTTAACTGTAGATGATATAAAAAAAAAAAAAAAAATACTCGACATAAACGTATGGTTAATCAAATACCAAAAAAAAAAAAAAATTGTCATTTAAATATATATGGTGGACCTTCAGTATCTTTTCGACTTGAAATTAACTTTCAGTATAAAAATCCAATGTGTGACGTGCCTTAATATATAATGTCAAGTTAATTTTTTAAAACTTTTAATGGTCAATTATAATACTTTAATATATCATATTCTGTATTTGCCAAATAAAATTAATATTGCATGAGTACCTACATGTACGTATATTTTTCTTTTTAATTTATTTAAATACTATTTTTTCAAGAGAAAATGTATTAAATTATTTTAGTCTGGTTTATCTACACTCTATAAATTATAAAATATAGAAGATAGATTTATAAAAACTGTTTAAAAAGGTTTACTTTACATAATATACAAAATAATTATAAAGTGTATGTTAAACAATAAAATAGGACAATAATTAGTACATAGTAATTACTACAACTGATCAGTAGCTTGTAAATACTTTTAATTTTAATGGCCATTTTTTTTGTCTCATTGAAGTATAACTATTTCAAATACTTAAACTTTACTTACCTGCATTTAAGGTGGTTATAGAAATTTAAACAAAATATTAATAAAGTAGGTTTCACAAATAATATTTAAGCTTTTGAGTGTTTGACAATATTACTTATATCAATGACTAATACTTGCATAATATTGTCATGAATTTGGAATCTTCGTAATTGCTTATATGGAACGTAAAATGATAACTAGTTAATGTTACGCACATGGTTGCAGTGACAACCAATTTGGTAATTTTGTGTGATTTAGTGTAATTTTGTATAGTCAAATAAAAATCTTAAACTTTTTTTGAGCACTTTTAAAAATCAATAATAATACATATTACTAAAAATAATTTTTAAAGATATAGTTTGAGCTCTTAACATTATTTATCATCATTCCCATAAACATTTTTACTTGATGTATTCCGTAATATTTATTGTAACAAATAATCTAGCATAATTCAATTTTAAAGCTTTTTTCCCTTCTATTTTGAATTTGATTTGCGTAGGAAATCGATCAAAATGGTATTACAACGTTAACGTTACCGTCAATAAGTGAAGACGATGAAAACTTGCAAGAAGAATGTGATGGATCTCCGAAATCGCCTCCTTCTAGATCACCGTTGCACTCCAGTTATAGTCCAAGCAGACATAACCTCACCAAACTATCTCAAAACAGGTATAACATTTCAAAATATTAAACTAGCAGCATAAAATATATAAATTGCGTACAAAAAGATTAAATCGACGGTAGTTTAAAAATAACCATTTCAAAGAAAGTTTAATAATTATAAAAAGTGACCTGAGTTTTATTATGTCGTATAAATAGGACGGTTGTGCTTAGAAAAAAATCAACAATAACTCTACAGTGATAATATAAAAGAACGAATAACAATAAATAAAATGGTATTTCGTACATAATTATAATTTTTTCCTAAAAATTCTTTTCGTTTTTAAAATCTTAACAAATAGGTGAGATAAAAAAAATCGGAAGTCGCATTAATGAAACGATTAAAATATTATATATTCCAAAAATTTATATTTATATAGCTTATTTTATTCATATAAAACAATCAGAATTTACTTTATTTATTTCGAGAGCGACATAATGTATAGATGATTTTATATAAAAAAAAAAAATGTTATTAAAAATAATACTATTTACTATAAAATATGCTTATATTTTAAAGACTCATTAGTTCACATAGATCTGTATATTACTATATATTTTATTATTAGTTATGTAAATCTATAAATAATATATTATAATATTTAAATTATCACATTATATCTTATTATATTTTAATTGTTATCAACGATATTTGAATTAACAACAATAACCAAAAATGTTTTATTAATAATAGTCAATGTAGGTATACCTACTTTTTGCTTTTATATGCATAATTATATTTGTAATTTTTATAAAATGGATATTTTGTATGTGGTACAAAATTGAAATATCCTCATCTTTGAGATACTTTATAGTCGATAAAATTTCGACAGTACATTAGAGTATATTTGACCAAAAGTAACATTATACTATTAATTGCTATAGTAAACTTTCACACTGTTAAGTTATACTTTCAAGGCTCCCGTTAAGAGCCGTGAAAAGTATTTCTTTACGTAAAGTGTGATCAAAATGTACAAGTAAAACTAAAAATCTAAATAATAACATATACAATATTATGCATGACGACGTGTTCATGTTGCAAAACAGCAATTTATGTAATATATAAAATTGAAAATCAATAATATCATTATTTGTAGTACTAAGTTAAAATAGATTAAACTCCGTTGTAAAATCATCATTTAAAAATCGACATTATTTTTTAGACTACGTATTTTTGAATTTCTTTCTAACAATTTTACTAAATACATAATATTCAATCAAAAATAAAATATTTGAATGCACTATTCCTATTTTAAAATACGTATTGTTAACATATTTATTTTATAATAATAATCATTTTATATTAATTACAATTATATTTGTTAGCGATAATTTTGAAATAAAATAAAAAATTATTCAACACGCACTTTGAACAATAAAATATATTTATACTCATAGATCGAGAACACTGCCACGAAGTGATATCGAACACCGTAAAGTCAATGTTGACAGACTGGACACACAAGTTACTTCACTTCATTATCACGTCGCAACGTTAAGTCAAGAGGTAAGTCACACACACACACATATATTATGTAATTGTAAGCATTTAATTAGTTTAATTCAAACAGATTTTATAGTCACAATAACTAAACATTTATATAACGGTTATTGTTAATGATAATACATTTATCAAACAATTAAGATAATGAAGCTCAAAAAAAAAATTTAAAAAAAGCATATTATAAAAAGCAGTTTAATATCAAAATCGAATTTTGCTTAATTAGGCTTGGATTTACAAATGACACAGGTACTAGGTAATATAGAAATGTAATTATATTTAAAACTTGAAACTTTTAACGAACCCTTATATATTAAATTATCAATGATTAATTGAAATTTAATTATGTATGGGTAGAACAAGTATTTCTGTTTAGTAAATATAAAAGTAACTTGCTGGAAAGAGAACTTTCATTTTCCAGTATTATTTTTCTTCAATGACTATTTGCTTTATTATGCGCGTTTTTTATACGTATATATTTGTTTGTATTCAGTAATATATTTTTGAAACTTCGATATTATTTGCACGAACTGTTGCGTAAAAAATGTAACAATGAGCGAATGGAATATCATCTGAGTGGAGTAACTTTGACATGAATTATTTATATTTTATGAATAGAGTGCTAGAGTTGGCTATCAGATATATATTTTTTTAATTTATTACTAAAAAACCTGGTCTTCATACCTTTAAATGCATAGGTATCTCCATATCTTACGTTTAACATTTCATCAAAATATATAGTGGAACAAACTGTGTACATATTTTGATCATTTAGTTAGACGTTCTGTAATATGTTTGTACTCAATTCATGAAAACAAATACGATATAATTTTAATTAAATAACAATTATTTTTAAAATTTTAATATACAATTCCATTTAATTTTATTTCATTCAACTATACATTTTGAGGTTTCTATAATATTTCTGTTTTTAAATCTATGTTAATACACATTTATATAGTGAATAATTGACTATGTCTATTGTTACATAACTTTCATCCAAGGCTATAAATCAACCAAAATCCTGAATAAATGTCATGTAATTTTAAATTAGTAGTCCTTGAATAAAAATCTATTTTTATCCATATCTTATAAATATTACATTTTTTTAAAATACTAACGTCTTCTCACAATTTGATAAAAAAAAAAAGTATAATAAATTGTTTTAAATGCTTCAAAAAATTCAAATATTAGTCATAAAAAATAAAGCGATGTGATGAATATCATAATAACATGCCTATCTAAACACAAGGGATCAATGGCATTAAAACATACACTTAATGACAACTATATACATTATGTACCTACCTATCTGCAACTCATTAAAAATCACATATTAAATTATTATTTTTTTATAATACTATTATTACTATTACCATCCTGGCCGATTTAAGTAAAAACAAATAGTGAACAACAAACGGTAATAAATTCAAATAAGTGCAAAGTGCGAAGCATTCCAATTCCCAATAGAAAAAAAAATCAAAAACAATTATTACAATATATTTGCATTCCAATTTTACTAAACGTTTTCAAAATTCAAGGCCCTGTAAGTGAATGTTCTTAATTGTATGAAAGGAATTCCAGCAGAAACGATTAGTCTAAAACTTTCATAGTACACACTGTCGTTGTTTTCATACGGAAATAATTTAGCCATATTATCGAGTGTGTAATATAGGATCGCAGAAATAACTACGATTGAAATATTATATTTTCACAAAGTTAACGGACGTATATCTGTGCAATTCGATGCAGAGTCGTTATGGCCATAAAAAAATGCAACACATTATCGTTTTCGTTTATGTGTGATATTATGGTTTTCAATATTCGTAAAAACAACGAAGAATAGTGTCATCATGTCGCAATAAAAAAGCTACTTTAAAATAAATAAATAAAAAGCCTTTCTAAATGCTGGAAACAATCCACTTACACGCCTACGTGTATAATTCATAGGTACGTTGAATTGAGTTAAATTTTATCATTTGAAATTTTATATAGTAACACGTATAACAATTTTCAGTATCTACGGTTAATGATTTTTGAATTACATCAAAATAAGAAAATTGAATTTGACAAAAACTAGTTTTGCGTTAAAATATTCGTTTTTTTCTCTAAATTTCCAATAAGTAAGAAAAGTACTGAACATTTTTTACTTTTGACAACTAGATACATTTTCTCAACAAATAAGATAAGATTGAAAATTGAAGCATTTTTTGCTACAAAAAGTATCTTTAGACAAAAAAAAAAAAAAAAAAACACACAATATAGTAAAAACAATACATTCATTACTTTGATCAGAATCTAAAACATTTGGCATCATACTCAACTGTTATATATATATTTTTTAACTTGCACCGTTGCACATCTGTACATATGGTGTACATATTTTGTGTATACATTATACATTTAATTACATTATCGACGGAAATATGCTCTAATTGGATATTTCGAGTTGTTCAAGTGCATAAATTCCCTTGAATACCACCACCACTAACTCACTCGCACACGCTCGCTCACTCACCCATAATATATATTATATTTATTATGCACACACCACACCGGACTACAATATAATTACGCATGTCTGTTTAAGTCCGAGCGATCTGTGCAATGTTTCAGGTGAAAAACGCTATACACGCGCTACAGGAGCTAGCGACGACCAGTTCGAACGTCAGATATCCGTACTCGTTGCCGGCCAGGTCGAACCCGGACCTTCCGGAAAACGTGAAGCGGCCGCAGATGGCCATCCTGCAGCGGAGTTCGTCGCACCCGCCGGAGGTGTTCGGCTGGGACGGGGCGGTATACGACAGCCCGGCGCACCAGCCGCACCATCCGTACGGCCTACACCACCACCAACACCATCAACACCTCCATCAGCAGCACCACCACCACCCGTACCAGCAATCGAACCAGCAGTGCCTGTCGTACCAGCACCAGCACGCTGGTGGTGGCGTTTACACACATCCGTCGTCGTCACCGCAGCCACACCAACAGCAGCAGCTGCAGCAGCCGCGGTACTACCACAGGTCGTCGGTGGCCAGTACGGCGGACGTGGCCGTGCAGACAGACGTTTCGGGCGTGGACGTGTTCGAGCGGTTCGTCAAGGCGCACCGGACACTCGTGCTCGAGTGGCTCAACGAAAGCGACCACGTGGCCGTCACGGTGTACGATGACGAGACCGCGGCCGGCGGCGGTGGGAGACGACCCCGAAATGAACGGTCTCTGTCTTCGTCGTCGTCCGCGGCGTCTTCGTGCTCGTCGCCGCCGCGGCAGACGCGCGCTCCCGCGGCTGTCCCTGCACCCGTTGTGGCCGACACTCCTGCCGCCGCCGACGGACATCCTCCGGCCGGCCGGGACGACGCGCGTGAATGGTATCCCGTGGCTAACCCGGTGGTCGCCTCTGTTAGTGAAGATAGTGGTGGCGGCGATAGTGGAGGTGCTGACGAGGACGACGTTGTCAGTGGGAGTGGTAGCGGCCACGAATCCATCGAGATGACGCACATGGCACCCACTGCTGCCGTCGTGACGGCCACCCCCACGGCTGCCAACGTCTCCGGTTCCATTACGACCCTAAAGTTTCATCCGTTTGTTTGACGACAAGACTGAACAAAACACACACACACACACTTATAGGTCGTAATTTCACACAATGCAATAAATGTTTATATTATATAGGTTATATTATATTATGGAACATTATCGGGGGTGTTCATTAATTGTATTTACTCTTTCGTTACGATGTATTTTCATTGGTTTTTTGTCGCCGTCCCGAAATAATCCCGAACGCGTTTTCACGACAGCGTGCGACGTAAATTATAATATTTTACGTCCTGCAGGTTCCTATTTTTAACTCCGTACATAATATGTTATTGTGTTGTTATTATATAGTATTAGTGTGCAGTCACAGGGTGCTTTTTCTTGTCGCTGAATATTCGACAACCCATTACCCCTAACCTCCTAACCCATACCTAACCTAAACATTAGAGCAGACTTCTCTGTTCAGACTTTTACATAGGTCATAGCTGAGGTCAGGCTTTTAACGGAAACATCGAGGTCCTGGTGTAAATTTACAAGTCGACTACCCCTTTAATACGCCTGCAGCTACAAGTAACGCAAATTATGGCAAAATTATTAAGGTGGTGGAGGGGAGGAGTTGCTTTGGTCTTTGGATATTGTTTATGATGTAACACAACTGTAATACGTATAGGAGAAAATCGAAGAAGTAGTTTTTGTACCGAGAAAAAATAATAATATTATCATAATATGTTGTTATAAGTATCTTTACTACCCTACGTCTTTTAGATATAATTAAAGCGATAATGAAAAAAAAAAAAACGATTCCGGATCGTACGCACGTGTCTTTGGATTTCCGGCGGCTACACCATGAAATGGGGAAAAAAAGCCGATACAAGAATGAATTAAAAAATCGGTAACGGTTGGTTATCGGAGCGATTTAAATTGCACGGGAAAAAAATAGGTACGTGGAGTATAAACACCTCAATAGTTGTAAGCCGTGGCATACGTGAGCGTGGTATATTATATTATAAATTAAACAGGGTACGAGGCATTTTATTCTAGTGATTTATAGACTATATAGTGATTTATGCACACTTTATTCTAGTTTTTTTTCCTGCCCATCGTACAATTTAAAATCGTCAGTTCTTTTTTTTTCCATCCGTTGTTTTATCATTTTTATTATTTTTTGTTTCGTAATTTGAAATTTAAAACTCTGCGCGTTTGTTTTTTTTTTTTTTTTTTATTCGATTCCACGAGCAATTAGCAATGGCTAAAATACATACCCGTGTTGTTTCGAAGATATATTTTTCAAAGGAAAATGTTTGTATATTTTTTTTTCTCTACATACGCATGATGCAACGACGACGGTTTCGAACGCATTATGCACAAAATAATTCAAAATATAATAATACGTCATGAATATTATAATAATGCCTATAGGTGCGCAACAACCTCTTGATTGTTTAAAATACGGTTTTCAATTAATCAAAGAATATAATGATACCATAACACTATCACGTGTCACGCAATAATAATAATATTATCACATCGCATTGACATTTAGACGAGGAAAATAATGTTACGACGAAAATCGGTTCGAATTCTTTTGCATCCATATTATTACGTTATATTTCTATAATATTATTATGGTTTGCGCGTGTGAGACAAATGCGAACGTGGTTACGATAAATAATTTATCGGAATAACAACATTGATTGTTTCTGGTCTACGTTAATTCTCACGATAAATCGACAATAACATTATGTATACTCTAATAATTACGTATTCATTCGTACACGTAGCAGAGTAGACGTTCGCGCTCTGTTTAATAAGTAATAGTGCTTGCTACATCTGATATCATAAATTATATTTATTGTGTCGATCTTATACCTATTGTTGACGAATGTTTGTGCGTAGTCAAATCGAATCAGCGACGATAATAGTATACATTTTTGTAGGTTCGAATAAGGGGTTGTTTAACCAGTGTCACTACGTCACGCTTTTTCTGCTATGAATGTGACGTGTTGATATTATTTTTAAAAAAACAGATTTTTCTTAATTTTTTGTAAAAAATGTATCAAACAAAATATAAATAATATCAACACCGACGTAAATCTGATTTGAATAAAAATTCTTTATAATATGTCCACCAATTTGGACAATGCATTGTTTCCATCATAGTATCATTGCAAAACAAATAAATGTATAATTGCTTTATATCTTTTATTGACATCAAATTGAACGCCAAAAATATTTACGATAATAGCAATAATTTTTTTTTTGTGTTATTTTTTTAAAAATGCGGTAGACTGTTTTATGGTTATTAAAATTTCATTTGTTTAACTTGCGAGAATAGTATTCTACAAGTCTTACTGACCGATGAAATCCTTCGTCAGAAAACCTTTTTATCTATGTAATTGATCCAGAACATAATATAATAATATTTATTTTTATTTAAACTTGAATTTTACGAAACCACCGTGGGACCAAGATAAATGTAAATACTTAAAAGTCTGTTTTCTATTTAATAACATATATAAGGTTAATGAACATTTTAGTACATTTACAAACATGTTATCAAAAAGAAATCGAAAAATATTTATTCACCGTCACGCTATTTAAATTTAATACAAACTCGCCATTATTACAATATCTCATATTTATCAGGTTTTCATTCGAAATTTTCTGTCACGTCTGTAATTATTTTCGAACATTTGAAATTTGCAGATGTTGTGTTTTTTTTTTTAATAATCTCACATCTAAAAAATTAAATAATTGTAAATACTAATTATAGCTACACGTGTACTTGTATTAACAAGAGCATTATAATAACAATATAACATAATTATTACCTAAGAAACGATAGAATGACGTGCGTAACTGTTGCACTAGTCAAATGCATTAAAGTCATAGGTAAAAGTGAAAAATATTCTTAGGTACGTTTTAACTAAATTTTTACCTACCTCCCGTAGTATGCAGGAATCGCAGTCGAGTTGTTCTGCACAGAGCCGCGTGCATACGAAGCAGGATTCCCGCGGGAAAACGAAATAAAGGTCGAATAACAAACTTTGTGGTGTTTAAAAATAAAATTGTCTTTAGTAAATTACATTCGTCGGCGTCTGTCTAAACAAGATAAGAAAGCTACTTTCGGTTGTTATTTCGTGTCGCATACGATCGCCATGCTGCATTCACCGTAAAAAACTGCGATTTTTTCACACAATATACGGATTTCTGTAAATTACTATAATTATTATTACTTTAGTGTTTATCGAATAATATGAAATAAAGTAATTTAACATTGCATAAACACGACAATTATTCCGATCACAACTTCTTGTGTTATTATTATTATCATACACCGTAGGTGTTCATAACACAATATCGATCACTTCAGTCAGTGATTAAATCATTAATATTGTTAATATTGTCGTCATTCACTGTATTTTGTTAGGACGTTCGTAATCCAATGTTTGTGTTTTGTTATCTGCCGCAGTCGAGTCATGGACATACAAAACACAATAACATTTTTTTTTTTTTTATTAGCTTCTAGTAATAACTGTGATAACAATAGCATTAATATGGTGACTTCATAGAAATCGTCTGTACAAGAGAAATTAATTCATAGTCTAAGATCTGATACGATATTATTGGTGCGGGGATGAGAGGAGCCTAACGCTTTTCAAAACGGCATGACTCGATAAGTTCCAATATTTTTTATAGTTTATTTTTAAAATAATAGCAGGTGGTTCGGCGAGATTCACATTAGCAGAGCATGCCGTAGAATGAAGAATATCACGTTCAATCGACAATCAATATTTGCCACGTTTGCTAAGAAAATATCCTAAATGCTATTCTATAAATTATAAATTATGTACAATACCAGACAGGGAAATGTGAAAATCGTTTTCAAACTTGTTTTTAGAAGAGATGTATTTTATCATTCCTTTATCATTACCTTATCCATCTACGACCCTCCCGCCAAATTGATTCAATTCATCCTAAAAGTCGTTATTTTTCAATCGAGCAAACGCTACGATGGTTTAACGACCGTCGCCTATTATATTATATGCAATACGTTATAACCAGCACGGCGTGCGTTCAAGACGTAATTATTATAATGGCTTTTTCGCGTAATTTTAGGAGTGATAAATAATGAAACTAGAGGAATTCTTACTATACGAATAGCGGTAATCCACACGCGGCATGTGCCTTTTTCAATATTTAACGTGCCATATTATTAAGGAATATACTGTCATCGCACCTTATGACGTTAATAATACATTTATTTTACACAGACAATTCGCACACTCGACCCGAACAACCGCCACCTCTTCCACCACCATCTACTCATCAACACTAACACTCCAATAACTGATCTCAGGAATACAAACGAAATATTATAATGTAATAAATCAGTCAGAATATTATAATATTAAGCGTAGCACAGTACACAGTATTTAGTTATATATTTCGTTTGCGGTTTGATTAGGTAGGTAGTCGTTTTCCGACGTGTTTGGTGATAGTATTTACGTTTTGCAAAAATATAAAATATATGATTATCCTTTTGCTACGTTTTCCAATTGTTCAGATTTATATAAATAGTAAAAAAAAAAAACAAAAAAAAAAACAATATTTTTTTTTTAGAAGCATCAGTATTATAAATCGTGTTGGCCTGGTTTTTCTCGCTATAATCACACACGAGTGGTTTTAGTATGTACGATACACTTTACGTTTAGCATTTTTTTATTTCGAAAGTAATCAGACTATATATTATGCAACCGCGTTCTGCTCTGTTCTGCCCAGAACATTTATTTCGCCTTACGTTACCATTTCACGTTTGAAACCTTGAGTGGAGTAAAACGACCAGACCTTCGAGGGGGTGATTAAAAGTTACCAAAAAATAAAAATTTGAATAATACCTTTACCGTTTTTTTTCCGAAGGTGTTACACAGGGTAAATAATATAATAATTTATTATTGTGATATAATTGCTATACGTATTTTAAGTCTAGCTCTATAAACTGTTGTATATTTGATCTTAAGCACTATTAAAATACATAGATGTATATAAATATATATATAATATATTACCTATAATATATAATTATTATAGAATATAACATATTATTTAGAATGTTATAGTTAAATTTAACTATTATCATATCATATATTATAATATGACAAATATATGTGCGTAAATTATATTTAATATTATATGTTAGTATATTATAGTTAATATTAATATCATTACTGTTACTATATGTTTAAAATCGTTCATTCATATTTGTTTTAAATTGCACAAGTTATTATTGTTAACCCCATTGTTTTGTTAACATCTGCAACGTTTCCGGATCGGAGAGTTTTGTTAGTAATAATAATTGAGTGATTTCTAGTCACGAACGTTGATCCGGAAAATGAGTAATACGTTTTTAAGTGTTTTTAAAAATCCGTTGGAACATAGACGCGGAAGCCTAATATGCATTTAACATAAGGCGTAGCAGTGCTCAAGAACTGGAAAATTAGATGACCCTATTACACCTTTAGAGTCTGAAGTATTTTATTTGTAAGATAATGCATCAATCAGTATGCTTGTACATAATGTTTAGACAATCACATATAGGTCATCGTTCTTGACCTATATTTTATGTAATTATTAAATTTGGCGCGTATAATTTATACGTATATAATAACATATATTGTATAATATTATTATTATGCTCGTGATATTCATAATTTTCGAATGTTTAGTTAAGACTACATTGATCTATGTAGCGTAGGATAATAATTATAAAACAAATTAACACCCAATTGTACGCATATAATAATAACATGTCATTAAATTCTAGTAGACTTACAGTTATTATTTGAATGCGTAATTGCTATTAAAAATTGGAGAAACATTGAAAACTACAGTCTTAAGACAATAATGAGTACAATGCATGCGTGTGTGAGTGTATAAGATGGATACAGAGACAGAGAGAGGCAGAATGACACAAAGAGAGGGTGAGAGAGAATGAGAAAGATATATTTGACATTCATTATTATTTATTAAGCTATATTCATTATCAAGTCACTAATATTATTGTTCAATTATAGGGTTTCGAGGGTATGTACTGCAGGCGGATAGTAGCACTATCGGATAAAACAAATGTGAAACAAAGCACAAAGCAGTAAAATATAATTATGTAGGTGTTTACGTGCATGGTTTCAAAACAAACCTTGCATTTTTGTCGTTTTACAATCGTATTTTAAGACATAACTATATCCGTTGTATATGCACACAGTTAAATGTGTCAAATACATAAACGTTTATTGCTGGAGATTTCGTGTAGGTTTAAGCACGTCTGTAGTAATAATTAGCAAGTTCAGAGCAACACTATTATAACAGTACTATGTGTAAATAAACTTTTAGAGGCACCATATCATATTATTAGGATATAGTAGGTTGCGCCGACGTATTTCCCGATCAAGTCCAACCGAAATATTTTTTCCTTTCCGCAATTTATACAACTATACTCGCCACAATCACCGATATCTAGGTAATCAATTAACAATTCTTACAAATTAATGTTGTGACTATAGATCGTCCGCAATAAAAGACTGCGTTAATTTATTATTCTTGATTTATGATTACCATTTGTTTTCATGTTTTTCATTGACGGCTATACTCTCACTGGTCGATATTAACTTATATAGTATTTTTACTATTCCTCTGATTTTATGTGTGTAGATATTATTCTGTTTTCATTTCATTCAGAAATAAATTATTTACATTTACGTTAATTAAGATTTGTGGATGAGTTTCTTTATTTTATTTGCTAAAAAAAAAAAAAAATAAATAAACAATTCATCACAACAATTTAAATGATGATTTTATATCGTGTTTAGCGTGGTTTCAGTAGGTTGAATTCACGAATTTAAAAGTTGAGGTGCTTATTAAAAATGTAAAGTGTTTCATAAGGAGTATAATTATCATATTATCACATAAAAAATTGAATTGTGTTTAAATTTTATTTATTTTAAACTTGTTATTACTAATTTATTATTTATAACATTATACAATATAAACTTTATAATATAATAATATAATATGTTGTGTTGAAGTTAACAACATCGAGATTATGAAAATTTCATTAGTTCTCCAAAATACTCTAAAATTGGACTCGCTAAGTATTTTTGATGAAAATCGTCATTATTAATTTAAAACATTAAACATTTTATATTTATTCAATAGCATAGATTTTAAACTAAATTATGGTTTTTACCATCTCTTTCTCTTGTAAAATCTGCAGTTTGTAATGGTGTTGGTTTAATTTAAAGTACCTAACTATATTATATTTTCTCAAATAGTCAAATCGTCGGAAATAATGCCCTAAAACTATTTATTTTTCCTATAACGACTGTTTGAATATTATAATTTCTAAATGAAATATAATTGTTTCTAATTTCTAAAAAAAAAAATCAAATAATCAACTTATATAATATTAGGTATGATCATAATTTGATAAGTGTAAAAGTGTCTAAATGTAGGTACCTATCCGTCTTAATTTATTGTATGCGTTGTATAATATGATATATAATTCAATAGTTTATTAAACTATGATTAAAGCACCGTTTTGATCGAGCTATTTTTTTTTTTATTTCTCATTGTTGTTGTTGTTGTTATGTTTTCTCGCTGAATGAGAAAAAACGGAATATACGCGCATTGTACGTAGTTTATATTATTATTACAATGTTTATATACGGAAAACACCGTCAATTAACACTATAATTTAAGATATATAAATTATATTATATAACAATATACAACTAACTTATTTTAGTTTTATTGTTTAACATATTAAGTTTGAATGATACCACATTAACAGTTGTTATTTTAAATATATATAAATCTACCATTTTTAATTTAAAAAACATCTGTAGATATTAATTCTGTTGTAAATGATTATTATTATGTTTCTTATTATGTTATATGAAATAATAATAATGCATAAATAATGTTTGTATAATTTGTTATCCTATTCACAAAATTAAAAATTATTCTTGATCTTGTGCAGTTTCCCTGTCCAATTTTTTTTTATCGATTATTTTCCTAAGCATTTGAAAACAATTATGTTGTTAACTATAAAAAAAAAAAATGTACTTTTGCTTTGCAAAATAAAAGTTATTTTTTAGATATCATGAAAGTGTTGCAAAAAAAGTTATTTTAGACTCAAAAATGTACCTATAATGTTCTATTTTATAACAATAATAACTTTTTTTTTTTTAATTAATTATTTGTACATACAATTATAGTTCCACAATTATAGTAAATCACAATTATAGTAATATATAGTAAGGTTTAAATAATACAATATAATTTTTAATTCAATTAAATGCTAAAGCTAGTCACCAATATAAAGCTATGATTAGATTTATGACTATTTCTGATTTAGAGTTAAAAATAAAAAAAAGATTTATGATGATATTAAGGACTTTAAAAGAGTTAAATAGAATAGTATGATTCATACGTAGAGAACAATTTGAAAAAAATATAGGAATTATCACAAAGACTTTTCATTAAGTGTAAGGAGCGTCATTTAAGTCTAGTTTGTAAGCGTGAGTAGGTAAAAGTGTGTGACTTGAACGCAGGCGTTTAAATTGTACTGTAGTTGTTCTAGATAAATGGAGGTTGTTGAACCAGGTATTAAAAGGAATAGTAGGAATAATATGCATATATCTGTCGAAAAATTCTGCAGGGAGATTTGACCTTTGGAAGGACCAGAGGTGTTTTATGTGGTGACATATACAAGAAGTGAAATCAGTATGAGGAAGTTGTATAAGAGAAGAATATATTATGTTGAAGGTAGATTTGGCTAAACTATCGGCTACTTCATTACCATTAATCTCTATGTGATTTGGGATCTACAGAAATTGAATGAAGTAATCTGACTGGTGAAGTATGAGGGTAATTTGTTTTATGCGAAGAACTAGGGGGGGAGATGAAAGTTAAAGAAGTTGGATTTAAAAGCAAGTAGACAAGACATAGAGTCGGAAGTTATTAGGTAATTGTTCGGAGTAAGGTTTGAGATAAGTGTTAGCACTTCTATGATGATATAACACTCCGCGGTGAAAGAAGAAGATGAAGAGGTAAGTTATTTGCAAAAGAGATGGGCAGTTCGGAGATATAAAATTAATAACCTGCTGAGAGGGGAGAGACTGATCCATTAGTATATACCGTAATGTAATTACCAAAATTTGCATTGAGGTATTTTGAAAATATTTTGTTTATTGTAGAATAAGACATGTTATGTAGTTCTTTGAAGGATAAAGAAGAAAAATTGTTTTCTATTTGGACAAATAGTCATTTTAGTAAAGGATCGTATAATTGTTCAAAAAGCGGAAGTTTAGTTGATTTCATAATATATTGGTGAAAGTTTGAGATAGAATTTTCTGAAGTTGAAAAGATGGGTATTGGTTTGGGAATGTATCGCCAAATAAGAACTAATGAATAATACATGTCAAAAATAAGATGGTTTGAATGAACAAGTTGCTTTAGAAGAAATTTGCTAGCTAACCAATAGCATTAATGTTGAAAGGGACACAGTTTAATTCTACTTTGATGACTAGACAGGGAGTTGATCTTAAGTAATCTATAATATTTCTGAGGTAAGAAATTTGGAGTTTATTTAATTTCTTCCAAATTCAGAATGATTCTGTGCCGAAGAAAAAACAACCATAGTCTAATTTGGAGCGTATGAGGAAACGATAAACCATTAGTAAACTAGAGAAGTGGGATCCGCACCTTGTGTTCGTCATTGTCCTGAGAAAGTTGGACTATCGGGAAACGGCAGATGTGAATATAGTTATATGTGGATTCCAACGGACTTTAGCATCTAAGGTGATACCTAGATAAGTGATATTAGGAACAAAGGGGATTGTTATCGAATTAAATCAGAGTATCAAAGTATCTAAATATCTAAGTATCACAGTATCAAAGTGTCTACGACGAGTAAAAATGACGGATTTGCATTTTTCTGGGGCAGCTTCAAATGAGACCTTGTCCAGTATGATTTTTAGGTCTTTAAGAGCTAGGTTTTGGAGTTCAATAGTAAGATCAAAAAGAGTAAAAATTAACATATCATCGACGTATATGAAGCATTATGGTCCAGCATCGTTTGGTGTTTTTCGAATTTGCTCATATAAACATTAAAAATTGTTTTACCTATACAACTACCCTGCGGTAGTCCTGTAAACGTGGACGGGTATTATAAGACCAAAAAGGGGAGAAAAAACGAGGTTTCTTTTATTAAACATAGAAATTAAAGTGTTACAAAATTGTTAAAGTGCATATAATGAGATGCGATGTGAAATAAGAGTACAAATATTGACTGAATCGAAAACGCCGCGTATGTCCACGAAACAATAATAATTTATTTTGTATTAGTGTTATCAATAAATAAAAATGATACCATATAGTTAAAGTTCTTCTCTTTTTATAGTAAAAATTTGGATTTTTTATTAAGACAATAACCTGAATAGCTCCTGCCAGAATTGGGTTCAAGAATTACATTTAATATAAGTTCGGTTTTTATACATTAGACTTGTAAATAAATTATTTCTTTTAATAGGAATTTTCAATCTGTTTTTTAAATGTATCTCATAGTCACATATGTTAGTACTATTAATATAATAACTATTTACATTTAAACAATATAGGACATTTTTTTCTTACAGCAATAGTAACATTTTCGTATAAATATTCGGTTAGATAGTTAGGATAGGTATGTTTTATATCATGACTTTGTTTCCACAAATTTCACGATTTTGAAAAATAGTATTCATTTGAACTTGCGCATCACAATTCAAACTTGTTGAAGCTATAAAGTACTTTTGCATCAGATGAAGAAATAGAAGAAAGTTTGAAATTGTATTTTCAATATTTAACCTTAATATTTTTGGTTGTGGTTGATGTACTATAATAATTATAGGTAGTCACTTTAATACTATTCTTGTAATTTAATGTCCTTGACTTTTAAACATTTTTGTAAAATTGTTTTTTAATTATGTTTTGATTTATCTGATAGATTTTACTATAAATAAATTTAAATAAACAATGTATACGTATAACAAACGTCTTATATATCAAAAAACAAAGACACAAATTATTAAAAAAATACTGTGAATTTTTTATTTTTAACCTCCAAAAGTATCAACTAGATTTTCCTCCCAAAAAAAGATATTGAAGTTGAAAACTAAGTATTTTTACTGCTCCAAAAGATTACGACAGAAACAAAAAAAAACCATATATCATTGTAAAATCGATATATTCAACGCTCAGCTTAGAATCTAAAATGTCAGTAAATATTAATTGAATGTATCAATCAATTAATTAAATATGTATTTAATATTATAAATATAATATATTATTATATCATTATATATGAATACAAATTATGTAGAATAAAATAAATCATAGAAGACGATTTATACTTAAGATGGATATCAATAACTAGGCAATGTTTGTTTTAATCCTCAAATTGTATTAACTTATCAAGTTAAAGTTTGATATAATAAGAACACTTAGTGTATACCGCTTAATGTTTTTGATTTCAATAAATTATTTATTAACATTTATCATTTTTAAATTATATAGAATATGAAATGTTTGTAAGGAATCGTTATTTATGTTGATGTATTGTTCTCACTGTCACTAATATATTTGTCTGAAATATAGTTGCAAATTGCAATATATTATGTGTATATTATATTAAAGCACGCGAGAACATGCTAAGTAAAATAAATATACACGGTTAATCCGTATTATATTAAAATATGGAATGAGAATATAACAAACAAAATATTATGTTGTATTGTATGCGTATACGTATTGCAATATACAACGTATGTTTAAAAGTCAACTGAAAAGTGATATTTTTCACTAATAATATACGTCGCCGTTATTGAAAGTGTCAGTTGAATATACTGTGATATACTTTATGTATCTACTAGTCTACTATAGGAAGGTATAAAGAAAAATCTGTCGTACCCTTTGACTACAACTTTGACAGACAGTTTGATTAAAAACCAAAAATTGGGAGGAAGATTCTATGATTGCTGTAACAATATATTATTATTTAATAGTTAATCTGAGATGAATCCATGTTCATAAAATAAATAAATAATACAACATATTTAAAGACGCATGTGGTGTAAAAAGGATATTAAAGCATCTACGCTATAAGCTGCAATACCTATAATATTATTATTATAAATTATTGTCATAACCGTCAATATGTTTTTTTTTTTAGATGGGACGTAATTCGAATAAACAACAGTTAGTTTATTATGCCTCCTGAATGATGTATGTTATAACTGTTATTTATAGACAAATTGGGTTGTGATTCATTATGCATTCTACCAGACGTAGTTTGATCTAATATTAAAAAAAAAAAAAAATAATTAATTTATATTAATATAATTATATTATTAATTTATTTATTCTGGAAAAAAATACTAATTAAAAATTGTATAATGTAAACGTTTCATATGCTTATGTTTATAATTGTGTTATAATTTGTATTAACGATGATTTATGATAATTTTATTATAAATATAATAGAAATATAATAGAAATAAAATAGAAATAAAATGTTTTATGTTACTAACATAAAAGGTAAATACATCGTTTTTTGTGAAGTGCCAAATATTACCATTTACAATTTTACAAGACCTCATACAATATAAATTTTGTTCTAACTATTTTCCTACTATTATCCTACATTTATATTTGTTAGATTGCAAAATATACATTTTAATATTATGAAAATAAAAAATATTATTTTTTATTAAAATGTAATTTCAAGTGACTTCTACAATCAATAAAATATGGCATAAATACAGATTCAAGCTGAATGCATTGCCCAAGTAAACGTATAAATCACCAAAATAATGAAAAATGATTAAATTGAACCTTACTTAAGATTTTATTAAAAATTCATTATTTCTATAAATTGAACGATATAAATTAATACAAAATTTGATTTATATTCATTTAAAATATCTTAACTAACATAAAATAATATTATTGTTTGTATTTAGCACTATATTTTAAAAAGTTGTACGTTTATAAAATTGAATATCTGAACATTTTAATTTTGTTCTTGTTATTTGAATATAAATAATAAAATAAAATAATACAATTATTATTTGTAAAAACTGACATATCTTATAATATTCAAGGCTGGGCATTAACTAGTTAAAAAGTTACTTTTAACTAAGTTACTTCTAACTTAACGAGCTTGTTTTTTTTAAAGCAACTTCTAACTTACCGAGTTAATTTATTTTAGAGTCACGTTAATTTATTAATTTTTTCTAATATAAATTCCATAGATTTAAAATTATATTTTGATTTATATATATATAAAAAAAAATAATAATTGTTTGAAAAATCAAATATTATTTATGTTTTTTTGTCTGTATTCTAAATAAGTTCTAAATTATAAACTATCGTAAGTGTTTCGCATTATTTCTGTATTTGAAATTTAAATAGGAATTAAAATAACGAAAAGGTTTAATATATATATATATATATATATATATAATGTATTATGTACAGTATTAAGTTGTTATAACCTATAAATAACAAATTATAATATTTTAGTTGCTAATTCACAGAATATATGTTTATATAATATTATTATAAAACAGAAGCTTTATAGGACTACAGGGAAATCATAGGGGTTTTGTTGAATTTTATAAATGATTGAAGTATGTAAGTACCTACTGTAATTAATATAATTACTTACATTTTTAAAAAATAGTAAGACCTCCTCCATTATATTGTATTATTTTTTAAGCATTAATAAAAAGGTATGATAATTAATTTTACACGAAAAAAGTAACTTATCTTAAATAATTTAAGTTACTTTTTTTAGATTTTGAACGGAGCGATTAATGTATTGATTTTACAATAATGTATGTTTTTTTTATTTCTGTTTTTTTTTTTTTTTGTCTGTTATTACGTTACAGGGTAGTAAAAGTGCTCCGATTTTCTTCATCAACATCTTTTCTAATAGGAAAGTTAATTTAGTGGTAGTCTGGAGGTCAAAAGTACAAAATTCTCAATAATTTTTAAATGCGCCGGGAAAAACAAAAAAAAAGTTATGGAAAATTAAGAATTTTTTCGCTAAGCACAATTTTAACAAATTTATTTTTAATTAAACAAAAGAAAGAATGAGCGTAAGTACTTGAAATTTTCACCGAATATTTATACAAACATTTTCTATACATCATAAAATTTTCAAAATATTTTGTCTTTTTTTAAGATATTTATAAGTATAATAAATTTTCGGTTTTTTTTTATTATTCCCGATAAAACTTTTTCAGTCAAAAAACTTGTAAATGTAATACAATGTTCTACATAACTTGTTGTAAGTGAAAATTGAAAAAAAAAAGTTGAGCGTAAGTCTCTAATAGTTTTGATAAGCATCTAAATTTTAAATTTTGGAGAAAGTACGTAAAAAATCATGAAATTTCGCAGATTTTTTTTGCTTAAAAAATGCATAAAATTGTTTGGAAAATAGACAAATAAATAAATACAACAAAACAAAGAATGAACAAAACAAAAAAGGAATAACCGTAGACATTTAAAAATTTCACCAAATTTTTAGATTACCATTTTCTATATAACAAAAAAATTAAAAAATATTTTAACAATTGTTGAACTAATTGTAGGCCAAAAAAATTTTTGTTTTATTTAATTTTTTTTTAAATATCAATAAAAAAAAAATCCTTTGGTCAAATTTCTTGAAAATTTAATACATGATCCCTTATAGGTTATTAAAATAGTAGATTATAAATAATAAAAATACATAAGTGCAATTTTTTTTATTTTAAAATAGATACACTTAGTTATGTAGGCCGTCTTCGTTCAGAATCGTTTTTCGTATACAAAGGTTTATCTCATTGAATATAAATTTAGCACATCCGTGAAAGTGACCCATTCTATATCTATTGTACAGCAGAAAGATACCCACTTGCCGACCTTTTTTCATTTTTATTTGAAGAACTTTTTTATTGGATCTCTCATTGTTGGTTCTTCCGTGGGGTCTATTTTACCGATAAGGCGTAATGATTTTTTTTTTTACACAAATATAAAAATTAATTGCATTTATCATACGGCGTTTTAAATAGGCTATTTAGGTACTTCACTGTCGTGAATGCATTTTCTAGATTAGTATAGTTTTCAAATCATGGTTAAACTCATATTTTTAAAATACAATTTGTTAAGTATATTATGTATTATATACTCTTGAGTAATTAAAAATATTTATTTTTTTTTATGGTAAAATAATTGTAATTTTAAATATCATACTGCATTAAATTTATTTAAGTTAATTCAGTTAATTTTTTTAATTTTTGTCAGAAAATTTTATGATTAAGTTTGTAATAGCTATTAGTAACAATTTACTTTAAATGTGGTTAAGTTAAAAACTAGTTGAGATGTAAAATGTAAACTTTGCTCGTTGACTAATTAATAATAACAATCAATCATGTAAATACTATATATAAGTTTAATTATATGGAAAACTACAGGGTTATATTAGCTTGTATTATTATATTATTTTATAATGATATGTCAGCTTAAAAAAATTGTGTTTTTAAATATAAAATAATATATAAGGTGACAGTTTCATTATTAATTTGTTATGTTAATTTCTTTAATATAATATTATTTTAGGTCTTATTGATAAACATTTTGATTAGAAAATATATCTGGTGAATATATTTTTTAAATTCATAACTCATTTATATCTTATCTATACACAATCCATCTTATGCTTTGGGTAAATCTATAATGATTTACTAAATAAATCATAAATAAACACATTGAAATAAAAACTAAAATATAAATAGTATTAAAATATTAGTATAATATTTATTATATCATACACTAATTAATACTAAATACTAATATAGAAAACTTAAAATATGAATGGTTTACTCTTTTTCGTAATAAATTTAAATATTTGCAACCAATAGTATAGTTGACATAATAAAGTAATAAACGCTTGAAATCAAATGAGGAACACCACTTGTGATTTATCTAGTATACTTTAAAGTATAAACATCTGTGAAATAACATATTATAGTACCATTTATCTCTAAAATGTAAATATAAGTTGTGGCTGACAGTATAGAAAAAGTTATGGTTGGGGATGGCAGTGCTATTGTTGTAATGTGTTGAACATTTTGAGGAAGTGTCTTGGAGAGTTTTATTACGGTTATTAGGAGTAGACTACGCTGAACAAAATTCTGCGGACAAGTGTGAACACGATACTCCAAAAGCTTCTTTTATGATTTCATTTTGAAATTACTATATTTTGTAAATAAATTAGATAAAATACAAATTATAAATGCTAAAATTAATTAAAAAAATAGTTTTATACATTTCTGATATTGAATATAGAAATTATTTAGTAAATAGTTGCTGCTATTAAGTTCATACACATAGATATTCTTATAACAAATACAAAAAATAAATAAATTTAGATTTTAGCATATACCTTATACCTATATGAAAATTATCATATAATAAATAAAAAAAAGTTTATACTTTTAAAAAATAAAATGTTTTTACGTAAGCTGAATTTACTTTATGACATTTTAAAAAATAAACTATAAGACATGTTTTTAGTATTAACATTATATAAAAAGATCTCTATATCAAATTAAATTATTTTTATTTTCAGTATCAAAAAAAAAAAAAAATGGTATACTTTTAATGTAGCCAAGTGTCTATAAATTATACACATTTTTTTTTAGATATTGCTTAGAAGTTAGAACAAACATTTTTTGTTACAAAAAATCCAATATTATATAGTTAATAGTTAAGTAAAATATATTATTTTATATTCTATTTATATACTTATAGTTATAAATTAGTTTAACTGTATACCATGTGAAAAATTTCATTTACGAATATCCAAGGAAACTGAATTTGATTAATTATCATTTGGCTATTACATTCATAATTACATTATCTCTGTACTTAATATTAATTTTTTTTATACTTGCAAAAAATATGTTTGACTTAATTGTTATAATTATTGTTACATTTTTGTGTGAATTTCGAGAACGAACTTATGGTTATTCAGATTCAATAGCCGAACACCAATATTATTCTGGTAATATATAAGTAATTGAAATATTTGTTTTGATTAAATGATATGAAGATAGTTTGTTGACAATTGTATGTTTATAATATACAAATCTACAGAAAATTAAGTTGTGAAAAAACAAAATATAATTGATTATTTACCTAATATGCTAAGTTCTTTTGTAGAAAACCTAAATAATGACGTCGATATAAACGTGAACATACCTGAAGATGCAAATTCCCAAATTCAGCAAAATATCGAAATACCGACGGCAACTGGACCTGTGTCAATGACAAGTGATGCAAGCATTCTGGCTGTAGACATATCAGTGGTCGATCAGAGCAACAATGGAAGTAAACTGGATTGGATCGAAGATGGTCGCAGAAAGTTTGGTAGAACAACTAACGGGGATGAAAAATATTTTATCCAGCAAACAGTGGCGTACGGCATATTCACCGAAGACGTGGGTCGATGCAGGTGCTTGACGTTCAAATCAGTCATGCCGGTCACTCTATGACTGTCGACAAATAATAGAGACTATTTCGAGAGACAGACGACGATGACTGGCCCACGGTGTAAGTATTACAGTGTCATATCCATGGTGGACTTAAAGCTGGAGGATGGATCGACAACACGGTAGTGGTGTCGACTGACAATACCGACATTGTCACTACGCTACAAAATTCAAAAAAACGAAATTGGCTATTAAAATTCCCCGAACAAGCGGTTTTTCTGTAACCGAAGGTATAAGAAGACTTTCCGTATCGCGCAGGATCATTGCCTCAAAAATATTTCATAAGACACAAAGAATCAAGGGCTTGAGAAGATTGTCTACGACCCGCAGGACACTTCAATCTTTAAAAAAATTGTGGACGTTCAGAAAATTGAGTAAGTCTCCTGTCACATCCGCCGATGACAATTTTTCATTTACAGTAACCATGGCTACTTGGTTTTCGGTACGTGACCCTAGTGATCAGTTATAGTATTATGAAAATTTATCAGTCATTGATATTAGGACTTTAGCCATAATAGGTACGTAGACGCATCAAAATAGTTGTTGCGCCAAACAAGAAAAACATATTACTTTTTAATTTTTTTTAATTTTTGTTATTTTAAAAACTCTTTTTGAATTATTTAAAGGCACAATAAATTTTCTATTTTTTTAGTTTTTTTTTTTCTATGAATATCTAATAAAACATTTTCGTTGTGTTAAACAGCTTGAAAATAGAATGCAAGGTTTGCAATCACGAGTTATTTCAAAGCATTTAAGGTTAAAATCTTGACAAAATTATTTTATACTTAAAAATGTATAAAATATTCAATTTTTATAGTTAAGGATTGAAAATGTAAAACAATGTTTCTCGTAATTATTTAATATTGCGATCTAAAAATAATTTTTTTTTTTATTATTAAAACAGTATATTTAAATCTAATGATAAATTTGACAATGGTATTTATAATTTGAATAGGAAGGCTCCCAGTGGTGCCACCTAGCAGGTTTAAGCTAATATTATTATTCCTTTAGTAGGTCCTTGGGCCATTGTCTTTTTAGCCTTCTGGGGATGTGAATAGCAGGGGATAATCTTTTAATTGATGGATTAGAATGTGAGTGAAGCTTTGAATGGAATCTTATGTAATGGGATTTGGATAGGTCGTTAAGGGTTGGTAAGTTCAGATCTTTGTGGAGATTTTTGTTGGTTACATACCATGGAGCAGATGGTATTAATCGAAGGCAAATAGATTGAAATGGTTGCAGGGTTTTGGTGTTTGGCGGCTTTGCTGATTCCCAAAGTCGAATGCCGTAGAGCCAGATCAGATCGATTATCAACTTGTATATTGTAAGTTTATTAGTTAAGGTGAGCTTTTATTTTAACATGAGTTTCAGAAGATGCAGTCCAGAATTCACAGATTTGCATTTATTTTAAATATGAGCTCCAGTTTAGACGTTTATCGAATATTAGCCCTAGGTACTTTACTTCGTTAGTTGACGGAATGACTTTGTTATTAAATGTGACAAATAGGCAATCGGACTTCTGCATTGTAAATGTTACATCATGAGTTAACTGGTTTTCGTTAATTTTTATTTTCCACCGTTTTGACCACAAATTTATCATATTTAGATGACTATGAATTATCAGACGGGCAGTTGGAGAATCATGATGTGACACTAAGATTATTGTGTCATCCGCGTATGTGTCAAGAAATATGTACGATATTTTTGGGATGTTATGAATGAACACAGAATACAGAAAGGAAGCGATGTCGCTACCTTATGGGACCCCTGCTTTTATAGGATAGCTAGTCTCGTCTTTAAACCAAACCGTAAAGGAACTGTCAGATATATGATTTAATTAGCAGGTAATAGAGTGCTGGTAGAAAATTTTTTAGTTTGTATAATAACCCTTCGTGCTACACACGGTCAAAAGCCTGGGAGACGTCCAGAACATAGCGGGACAGAATTCATTCTTCTCCAAAGCGTTGGAGATATTATTAACAGTGCGATGTAGTTGATGGGTAGTCAAGTGGTGAGCTCTAAAACTGAATTATATGTGTGGAATAATATTAGCTGAAGTGTCAGGAGAAGTTTTTTTAAGAATTTTTTTTCAAAAATGTTTGAGAAAATAGAAAGAAGGCTTATCGGTCTGTATGAAGCTGGATTTTAAGGTGGTTCATTTGGTTTGAGGATAAGTATTATGATGGAGTGCTTCCAGGTCTTGGAAAGTATGATAATTTAAGAATTTCATTGACCAAGTGGGATAATTAAATTATGGCTTTACGTGCCGAGTTTTTTTTATAATGAAGTTCATAATTAGATCATAACTTGGGGATGTTTTTACAGGTATTTTTTTGATCGTAGTGTTAATTTCATCGGAAGAAGTTAAATTAGCAGGCATGGACATTGGAAGGGGAGATTCAAGAAAGTCTTCAACAATTTTTAATTGATTGGGGCTGGGTCGAATGTCGTGAGGAGAAAAGGAATTTTCTTGGTGTAGTTCTAGCATATTAGCTTTGTCGATATCCGTAATGACCCACGAGTTGTCTACATTTCTCAGAGAAGATGTAGGTTGATTTAGACGAATTATTACTTTGGTAGCTTTCCATTAGCACACATTTTTTTGTGGTTAGTGACTCTACGTAGATAGTTTAGGATTGATTTCTGTCATTTAGGATTATTTTTTTATCACATTGTTCAATTTGTTAATGTTTGACCTTGTCGATGAGGTACTTGAATGTTTGTCATCGATTCCAAATCTGCGTTTTTCAGCGAGTACTACTTTTATATGATAAAGAATTTGTTTTTTGAGCTTGAATTAGTATGGGGTTTAGCAGACGTGAGTGCAGCTTTTTGGTTAGAAATTGTGAGATGATTAACCCCGTTGTTTATTTCAACCTGCGTTTTTAAAGAGATCCTGAGTTTAATATCATTGGTTATTAAGTTTTTGAAGGTAGATCTATTTAGTTGATTAGGGGTGAGAGTTGCGTTTGGTGTAGAGATACATTTAATACAAGTTTGAAAACTGTTGAGGTGTGGTCGGAAGATAGGTCATAGAAATTGATAAAACTACTTTTTATGTTATTAGGCAGTTTTTTTGATAAAAATGTCCAATATGTCGGAGAATCAATTATTATGAGAGGACCAGTAGATTGGACCCGGGAATGCTAATGATAAGTAGTTCTTGTTAATTATGCGTTGCTGTAAAGCTCTGTCTCTGGTGTTTGGAGAACGATTACCCCACGTTGGGTTTTTTGAGTTGCAATCGCCATCGGAGATAAAGCGATGACCCGAGGTTGAGAAATAGTTGGAAAAGTAGTCAAGGGTAGTGGTGATACCCGGAGAACAATAAACAGCATAAACAGTGACAGGTATGTTATTATGCATAACTATCGATACACCGGATACCTTTGTGAGGAGTAATGTAGGGAGGTAGTGAATGATGGGCTATATTTGATTTGATATAGATTGCAGCACCAGCATGAACTGTGCTGTCTGGGTAGCTTGAGAAATGGACAGTAAAGTCGTAGATTTTTGCGCAGGAGTTTGGAGTGAAGTGAGTTTCAGAAATAAGTGCAATGTCGGTGTCTGTTTTTTGTAGAATATGCTGAAGTTCAATTAAGTGCTGTCCGAGTCCACTGGTATTCCAGGAAAAAATTGTTAATAAATGATTTTTGCTTGTATTAGTTATCATTTTTGGGTGTAATTTTATTTATTAGAGTTGTGAGGAGTTAATGAGTGGTGTTATCATAGATTGAAAATGTTCAAGAAAAAAGAAAAAAGTAGAGCTAAGGAAGACTCAGAGGGAGAGGATTCATGTAAATTATGTAATTTGGGTGATTATACTGTGTTTGAATAAGAGCGGAAAATGGTGGCATTGCTGGGAGACTTACCATTCGTTTTCCCCTAGTATGTGTTGTTTGTTGTTGGCTGATGTTAACTGGTATTCCCCATGTAAAGATGCTGTAGCTGTTGTCTTTCTTAATTTTTGGAGTTCTTTATGTACAGCATATCTCCTGTAGTTGGCTGGATGGTCTTTTTCATATAGTGCAGGAGTATCCTTTGTTTTATCGCACATGTGGGAAAGATGGTTTTACCCACAACGGACACACCTCTGACAACGATTGCAGTATGTACGCGTAAATCCGTAATTCTAGCATCTGTGACATTAAGGTAGGTCAAGTTTAGAGTAGAGTTCTTTGATTTTTATTTTTGAGTAGCAGAGTATCATAATCTTAAATATTTCTGGGTTAATTGGTGTTGGGTTTAAGTCGATGAAAAATAATGGGAGCGGAGTGCTGGGTTGTTTTATATTTTTTATATTGGTAACATTTCCAACCGAAAAGCCGAGATCGTTAAGCTCTTGAGTGATAAGTTCTATAGATGTTGTGTGATGAAGTTTTTTTAGTACGACTTGATAGGACTTATCTTCCTTCGCTTAGTATAAGAAATATTCAACAGATTTATCATTATTATAATTTGATTATTTGACGGAAAGATTGAGGGTAGTTTAGTGTTAATTTGAGATTCTTGGTTGTAGTTTTATATAAAAATTCTTCGGCACCAATTAAGGTTAAACCAATTTGGTTACAGAATTTTGGATAGTTGACTGGTGTGGTGATGAATATTGGCGATGGAGTAGGTGATTGGATGATAGCTTCGGTTTGCATTTTGTCATTTTCAACGTCGACATCGTTATTTGCTTTTTTATCTATGACGTTAAGTATTTTGTAACGATTGGGAGTGGTGTATGTAAATTTGTTTTGTCCGTTGTTTTTTCCCTTTGTTTTAGGTGAGGTTCCTGGAGAAGAAGAATGTTTTCCGCTTTTAATTAGTTAATCTATTTTGTCAGTTAGCGAATTCAGTGGGTTTTTCGCTATGATCATTTTTAGTAGTGACGGTTTGTCATTTGAGTTACTCTGTTAATGTATAGTATTGCAAGAGAAGGATTGGTTGGCGATAAGCGAGTTATTCTTAATAGGCATTGCGCTTCTAACGCAGATCTCCGCTGATTACGGAACCAAGGCCACGCGCACGAGTGCAATGCCCGAAATCAGGCATTTCATGATTAAACGGTCTAATTAATTTTAACATTTATTAACACTTAAAAGTTATTTGCTTGCGGCCGGCTGAAATAAAACTTTTATGTAAGTGAGTGGATTCATTTCTTTTAGAAATGGGTCTGAGTTAGAACAAGATCGCTTGCGAATTGCGAAAGACAGTATACGTATGCTGCGGAGTATTAACAACTGATGTTTACTGCTACGCTAATCGCTATGAACTGAAAAAAAATCTTAAAAAAACATTTACATAGTTGATTTTTATAATTTTAAGTTCCAATTTGGACAAAATTAGATATTTAAATGAAGAATAACGATGTTAGTTATTTCGTTGCAATTTAAAAATATTTTTCGTGGGTGCTTAAAACTTATAAAATATACTACTATATTTTATACATACATTTTAGAATACAATGATCTCGGCAACTATAAATTCAACTTACAGTATTATTGATAGTTAAATAAATTACTATAGCAATAATAATATCATAAAACACACTTAGTAATGTAGATAGTAGGCTTAAAATCGTTTTTCGTATTTCATTGAATTTAAATTTAACACGTCATCCATTATAGTGACCTACTCAATGCCTACTGTACAGCAGAGCGATACCCACTTTTCGACCTTATTATAGCTTAAAATGTCAAATGTAAAATTGTAATAATAATATCTTTATAATTCTAACTTGGAACGATTTACTTTCACTGTATTTAGCATAATATTATTATTTAAATTGAGTTCAACTTGGTAAAATGTCCGCGCACTATTGCTATTTCCTCCGTAAGATTTTAAAATAAAAAATTGAAAATTATGTTATTTTGGTATAATATATACTATTAATTATTATACTCTTTTATGTTTATTTTCTACGATACGGGTTACCCAAGAGATCAATGATATACCTTCTATAAGTCTGAAATCTGAATAAATCGTTTTGACTTTTGCAATTTCAATTAAAATAATTTAATTAAGCAGCGTAATTGTATTTGTTTATTTCAACTTAAAAAAAATCTGCTCTATTACCGGCGGTAATATTATGAACTTGAAAAATACTGAATAAATTCAATTTTAAAGTAGCATAATAAACTCAACGGTTGCTCACTGCCTATATACCAAATTTAGCAACTTAAATGATTTAAGAGCCAATAATAGAACATTGATGTGTAATTTTGGTCGTTATAATATATGTAAATAATTATTATACAGATTGTAAAACTCACAACATGCCATGGACGTGGTAGAGCGTAAATAAACGGGCAAATTTTGCTCGAGCACAAGTATTCACTCACTTATAAAAGAAAAACCACTGGTGTCACGCATATAATTTTAGGAGATACAATTTCGAGGACCGCGGGTCTTTATGCGACGGAATTTAACTACTTGGGTCTGAAACTATGTGAACTCTACCGGAAAATCGTTTATCCTTTGGGTCACGAAGCGATTTATAATAACATGATTCACAACGACATAGACGGTTCTATCGAGTAGCTCCGAAACGCTTCGATCGATAAATTAATACACAGGATGCCTGTTGTAGTGCAGCTATGTATATCTAATACAATACATTGTCTCCGTGACCTCCCTAATATTCAATAATCGATGACAACAATATTATTATTATATTATATAGTACTAATACGAATTCAGCTGAAGTTCACGGATGAGGTGAAATGAAATCCGGTGATATTTGTTTTGATATTAAAGATAAATTAATGGTCATAATATTATTATTCTGTTATGTAGATATATAAATGGATTAAACATCAATACATAATACAAAAAGATAAAATTTACTTATTCCCATTTACCCGCGCATCCTCAATTATTTAATTATTAAAATATGCTTTTTAACAGGGGGTTAGGTACAAGAAATTATGTCAATATTATTTAAAAACCTAAAACCGGTACACATGCTTATTGAACATTATTATGGTGTTTAATATTACTACCAGCTGCACTGCTAGAGTAAGTATATAATATCATATTGCGGCCTACAAACTGATAGTTAAACTTGTTTCAACTTTCGAACTATAAGGATTGCAATAAATTATTAATGATTAATAAATATTTAACACAAAAAAACCATCAATATTATTATTTACGATTTACTTAACAAGTAATAATTTTTAAGCATAACATTGTCTTTCTCAGTTATCTATTAATCCATATTTTATTTATTTTACTATTCCCATTTAAAATCTAAAAATGAAATGAAATTATTTTAAGTATAATAAATGTTCGTATTTTTCATTGTTGTACCAGCATTATTTTATTTGTTCAATATAATTTATTTTAAAAAGTCTTTTTCGGTTCAAATTTGATTAAAAAATTATAAGTTTGGTTTGGTTGATCTTTAAAATTCAAGATTTATAACACCACCAAATATATATATATATACATGTGTATATTATAAAATAATATTGAGTCACAGATCAAATTCACAAAACTAAACTATAATTTTTATACAGTGTGTGTCTTGAAGGTATGAAATTTTTAAATGTTATTTCAGTTAAATATGTATCATAAAATCCTTCAGATACACTATAATATTAATTGCAAGTCTGAGATGTAATAACCAAGAGGCACTGCTGAAATAATAACAAAATAATATATTATAAATACTTTTAGTTAGCCAACATGGTCGTTTTTTAATTTTATTATTAATTTAATATAACATATTAAATTGAAAATTTAGGCCATAAACTTATTTATACGTACCTACATTGTTCACATTGTACATATTATATTAAAACCTATAAGCGCAATTAGAGTAAAAGAAATTAAGGGGTGGCTTAGTCCCCTAATTACTCACATGTATAGGCCGCTAATGAACTTGGAATAGTGGGCTGAAGCCTTTTCAGTCCGCCCCTGCGTACTTTTCTCCCTTTTCATATACATTGTTACCGGATCCGCAATAAAGTGGAATTAAATTGTATAATGGTTTGTGGAAAATTGACAACACTATAGAACGTTTATATATAAATATATATATACGACAGAGCAGTGAGCTTATACATACATATGTGCAGTAGTGCAGTGGTATCTACATTATAAAATATAAAATATGCTAAATTAATATTTTAATTTATTTGCATATTTAAACTAAATTTAAAACAAAACATTTTTACATTATTATAATATTATAGTTGATAATAATAAAATCCATAAATCATAAAAAATATATATATAAAATAATGTTTTGTTTAGATAGTTAGACATCTCATTTGCCGTTAAACGAACGAACATTGTTCAGTGACAATAATATGTCTTAAAGTATGTAAATCATTTATTCTGAGCGTAATTGATCTAGAAACTACATAATTAGCATATGCGTCTCTAAGGTCAACATTCTTGATGGGAGGGGTTTTTAGTATAGACAAAATATTTATGCAAGAAATGTAACAATGAACTTTAGGAACAAAAAAAATTTTAAAAGCCTTTAAACTATGAACAATTATTTATTTTTATTTTGAGGGGAGAATAAACCACTCTTTCTAGTTTTACCGACAATTATAATAAAGAGGCATTTGGCCACTGCGATTTCGATTACTTATATGTAGATATAGTTATTAATGAAATAATCTGTTAATGAAATATGTAATAAGTAAATGTGATAAGCTGTGAATTTGTAGGAAAGTGCATTTTTTTATAATTGTGAAACGTAGCTTTGTAAATATATAATTTGAATTATGTAACAATAAATTCTTTTATGAAACTTTTATTTTGCACTTTTATTAAATTTTTTAGGTCATTTTTTTGCCTTTTTATGTGATAATTTCTCTTTTTAGTTCATATTCGATATTTTTAATTAAATTCTATCAATTAACATTTTTGAAAACCTTTTCTTTGTTTTGCTCAGGTTGTATGTACATCAAATTTATATTTTATAAACTATTATTTTACACAAGGTGTATACGGATTGGGTAAAAATGATGATTCGATAAAATAAGGCAATTGCTAGATAAGTTATTTATGGCATATTAGTATATCAGTCACGAATTTCCAGTTTATGTTAGTAGATTAATAATTTTAGTCAGTAATTATCGTTTAGTACCTGCTCGGCGTTTGCGAGTGTATAGTAAAGCATGTTAAGTGTTAACAGTAAAATGCCTAAACCACTTTTCTCATCAACATTGCGAAAGTATTTAATGAATTAAGGGCTGATATTTTTAGTACAGATGATACAATATTATAATGTAAAGTTTGTGAAGTGAGAGTTTCGGTGGAAAAAAAATTTATGGTACAGCAGAACGTAGTAAGTAATAAGCATTTCTAAGTATTCAAAAAAAAAAAAACAAAAAACAAACTTTGTCTTCAAACTTTGATCACAAATTCATCAAAATCAAGTTTTAATAGTGATCTTTGTAAAGCTTTTTTAAGTGCGAATATACCACTAAATAATTTATTGCAACCAACTTTTTGTAATTTTCAAAAAAATACTAGTAATAAATCGATATCAGACCAATTAACATTAAGAAAAATATATGTAGGTACACAAATGTTACGAAAACAATTTATATGAAATCAGAACGTATATGTATCAAATAAAAAAAATTTGGATTTCAATTGATGAGACGACAGATACAATAGGTAGGTGTATTGCAAATACAATAATCTACAAATGAGAATTAGACCATATCGGTAAAGTTTTTTTTATTAAATTCATCAGTGTTAGAATAAGCTACTAGTGGTACAATAGTTCGACTTTTTGAACAATCACTTTTACTATTATGGCCGGCTGGTATTCAACGAGAGAATTTACTATTTTTATCAGACGCGGTACTATGCATGATCAAAGCAGGAAAAGCTTTAAAATTACTTTACTCTAAAATGTAACATGTGGTATGTCTTGCCCATGCTCTACATAGGGTAGTCGAAGAAATATGAAATATTTTTCTGAAAGTATACAATTTAATTTCGAATGTAAAAAAAAATATTTTTGAAAGCACCTTATCGATTACAAATTTTTAAAACTATTGCTCCTAATATACTATTACCACCTCAACCAATATTGACTAGATGGGGAACTTGGTTGAATGTAGCCATATATTATTCTGAAAATTAAGTATTCCAATATTTCCATTGGAAAAGTACAAGATTTAATGGCCGATCAGAATTTAAAGTGTAATTTAGCATACATAACATCTAACTTTGGAATACTACCTGAAATCATTCGTTTAGAATTGTCTGGTCGTACATTCACAGATTCTTATTCAAATTGTGACAAAATTTTAAAACAAAATTCAATAAATAAGGAATGACAAAGGAAAGATCGTTCATTTGAAACTAAAAAAATTATTGGAAAAAAATACAGGATTTAATATACTCATAATTTGCACTATATTGAAAATACTTGAGGGAACTGAAATGTTCAGAATGTCACTCCCAGATGACCTCAGCTTTGATGGCATAGTTTTTATGCGATGTGCACCTATTACATCTATAGATATTGAAAGAATTTTTTCAGCATACAAAAATTTGTTGACAGACAATCGGCAGTCATTTTTATTTGACAATATTAAACGAGCACTTGTTTTCCAATGTAATGCTGAAGACAAATAAGATACCCGCAAATAAATGTATTTAAGTTTGTTTTATTATTTTAACAAACTAAATACATAAAAAAAAATTTAAAAAAACTGTTTCAGGCAAATAGTATTATTAAATAATCAATTAAATCAAAATCGAAACCAAATCAAATCAATCAAAATTTAAATTAAATCAACTTTTTTATAATTTTTTTTTTATTAAATAAATAAATTTTCATGCATTTTTTACATTATAAGTGCATATTTTATTGCATTTTTTAACATTTTCATTTTTAAGGTTTTTAGTGTATTAAATTCATAGTCCTAGTGATAAGCATACCGCGAAGTCCTTCGTATGCGTAAATTAAAATTCTGATAGTCGCAGACGTAACGTTGCTTATATATCAATGCAGCAATAAATGCTGAAATCGGGCGGAAGGAATTCTCATGCACTTGGCAAAAGCCTTTCCCCTCAAAAGAATATGAAAAAACAAAATCGGATCAACAATATGTACAATGCAATTTTTATATCCTACTATTGTTATACACACGTCATATTACATTATGCGATTTAGTTTCTCGATAATAATAGTATTATTGTTGTGATACTAAGATTTAATTTCGGTAAGATATTAAATGAATGCATATTTTATAGAAAACCCTGCAGTCAGTTCAGCCGATCCAGAACTTACTAATTCCGAAGCAAAAACGTGAACGCAAAAAAATAACAGAAACCTATTATAACGATCAAACGACGACGAAATACCTTGGCAGGTATGTAAGTAATGTAATCGTGGTTTCTGTAAAAGATCAAGAGCCGAAAGAATAACCAAAATAAATCGCAATGACGCGTAAACGGCCGTCGTCTCGTCGTTGTCGTTTTGCGGTCACGACGGCTACCAACTGTATCATATATAGATATTACTGGTCCCGCGGTCTGAGCCACAACCGCGAGAGAGCCGCCAAACTCGTTGTAACATGAGAATAACGACAGCGACGGTCATACAAAACGAACGCACTTTCATCCGTTGGCCTAGATATAATAACAGCACAGCACACGAACGAGGCACAACGATATTGCAACAATAATAACAATATTGATAGATATACGGAAACGGGCATCTGTAACGTACAGCGCAGATTTGGTGATCAATCCGAATTTTTTATGCATTTATTCGAAATATGATTTTTCGATTTTGAACGCAAATGCAGATTATATAATATTTTTGAAAATGATTTTATACTCAAAACAAAATTCAGATGAGTTGTTTCCGAATAGGTTACTACTTGATCTGAGGACTGAGGATAATTTGAATAATAGTCTATTGAATGTTTAAACGTCGTTATAGCTATAAAAATAACAACTTACAAAATTTAAGTGTTTAACGTCTGTTTTATGTTTTATGTGTATCCCGTAAGTGCTATAACACACATAATATTATCTGATTATACATCTGTGTCTATTGAAATATTCATCAGCCCCTAGCACGCATTAAGTAGAACCACTTGAAAATTATGCATTATTAAAATTTGGATTTAAAAATGTTTAGAATAACTAAACACCGGCTTAAAAATGTTAGTCTTTAAACGCTGCAGTAAAAAAAAAAATTAAAGCGTTCGAAATAACTGATATATTAGCGGTATTTTAGTTTACATATACCTATTTGAAAATTCGGAAAAAATCGAAATTTGCTTGCAAATGCGTGAGCATAAACACGACCGCACGGTCAGAACGGGAATCCGATCTCGAACATCAAACCACGTCCTAGGTAATAACAACTAATAACCATCGTCGCCGTGTGCGCACCGGCGTCGAAGCGTACAGTCGTGTGTTGTGTGTTGTGCCGATCGCGTCTCTTACTATTATTATTTCTTATATTCCCCAGTCTTCGCTGACGTTAAAGTCACTGGCGTGCGTGATTTCAAATACCGGTATAAATTTCTAACATCGTACCGGTCTCGTTTTCCGATTTCGCAATCGAATATTTTCGGCGAGCAAAATAGTTCACAAACGCGCAAGGATATCGCACACTTGTTATCGTCATCGCCGGTGAGTACACAGTATTACCAAATATAGGTAATAAGCGTAATTTATTTTTTTTATGTTGTTGTTTTTAAAAGTTTTTATCAACGTTTAATGTTTATCATCCTTTTTTTTCGTTTTCGTTTTCCCGAATTGTCGACGTTCCGACTCGATGACGAACGACTCTCAAACAATAAATGGTTATTATAATATCCATAGCACTATACATCGCACCACGCGTATCTCTCTAATTTGTTCAAAAGAGTTTTTTTATGTAGCATCTAATTTATTATTTTACCACGTTTTATTTTCAATGGTAAATTTAGTACCTCAAATGTGTGCGAGATATAAAACAATAATTTATTTTTTGTCCATTCAAAGGAAGAAAATAACCTCAGTCGATTCTGTTTTCCAAGCTAATAACTTAATTCCTAATTAATGTTTTTTTTTTTTTTTTAATATGAGTTTGGATAATAGATTGGCATAGATTGATCAAGTTTTTAATTTAAATAAAATACTTATTTGTTTTCGTGTTTCTTATAAATCTGAGATAGATCAATCCAATAATTGATTGAGATAATATTTTAAAAGTGTAACTACTGCAGTATTCAAATGGTCGGGTAAGTTTTAAAGTGTCGGCAAGTTTAAAGAAGTATTGTAAATCGTACGTATGTTGTTGGAAATCTCATAGGTGTGGTAAAACATCATCCCAAATTCAAATAGCTCCGTATCGGCCATTATTAAGGTAACTATAACCACTGTGGCAAAGATAAGTTTCTTATTTAAACGAAAAAATTATTACGATTGCAGTAACCTACACCGATTTTAACGTTGAGACACGCTTCGTCGGCGACTACAGTCACGTCTCCGCCGATGATTTTTTTTTTCCTAGCTTGATTATCCGCAATAGACAAACCAGCCATTGAAGTTGATCCGGCTTGTACGTGTTGTTCCAATGCGGACAAGTCAGACGTCTATAATATAATATTACAATGACGGTATTACAGTAATTATATTAAATTAATGTATTCCGACCGCTTATCACGCCATCGTGTCGAGATCGAAAATCTCTTGCCGTTGCTCACCGTGGAACACTGGATATTCATTCTAAAACCCTCTCACTATCGAATCAGGCGATTTAGTCGACTGTTGAATCGAAACGATTTCGACCGTTTTATTGGCAAATCGATTTTGAGAAAGTATAATTCATCAACAACGCATATCCGGCTAACGCACGCGTTGTTGTATATAGTATAGTGTAATATAATCTCGACAACCGAATCGAACGAGAAAATATTCGATGCGACGTGCATATCATAATATAGGTACAGTAAAAACTGGTAGAACATTATACGCCGCCTTAATTCGAATATTAATACGCGTCTATTTTGTGTCGACCACGTACTTGTGTAGCTTTATGGGTTAGAAAATTATAGCTACTCGACAACTGCAGTGTGTAGGTTATTTACACGGTTTTCAATTTTTGTCGTAAAGTAGATACCGCTACCTATATTTGCTTTTAAAAAACTAGCAACGCTGTATAACCGATATAATATTATGTACTACCATATTACCTACCCAAGCAACAACGTATCAAAAACTAAGTAATGATAAACAAACTTACAACGACGATTCCATAATTTGTTGTGTTCGTATCTAGACCAAGTGACGACTTTTGCGACATTTGTTTAGTTGAAACGTAGAAACAGAATGCACATGCTTACTAACTTTATGTTCAAATTATTTTAAAAAAAACTTTGGTAACCATCGCACCATTTAAACACGTTAGTCATTACAATGTCCAGACGTTCAATAATAAACATATAAGTACAACGCATACTTTTTGAAAACGAATTCTAAGTCTATCAGACTTTTTGGCTTGTTGGTCATCAAGTAATATTATGGTTTAAAGGTATTATGAAATACGATAAACATATACTACAAACATAATTTTCAGTTAATCGTACTTATTTGACAAGTAACGGTGTTTACTAACAGATAATTAGTTTGTAAAGTAAAAAGGATTCAAAATCAATACGATACGATTGTAATGGTGTTTTACATTTGTTATATTTTCAATATTTTAATATTTGTTCAATTATAATACTACATAGTATACATATATACATATGTGTGTCATCTTTCATTCATTTAGTAATATCAAGGAATTCCACCATATTATACGTATAAGTATAACTATTTTGATTAGTAAACAAAATGTATTATAATAATCGTTCAGCCTACTAGACATACTTACGTGTGCCGAACTAATTTCGTTTCATCGCTTGCTCCGTGTTATAATGTCTACTAAGTCATCGGTAAAGTAAAATAATTTATATTACTTATATTTTATTTAAATATCCATTAAACTGTATTCGGTTAACTAATAAGAGTCTTGTCTAACATCTCATATTCCCCATTTAGTATCAATCTATACTACGGATACACTCCGTATAAATAATAAATTACATTAAATTAATTTTTACTATAAATACTGAAAATAATAAAACATAACATTGTTATTTTTATTATTTCTACTAAACAGTAATAGATGTTGTGTATTTTATAATCATAATAGTCAGTAACCTTGAATTAACTAATTATTTTCTTAATTATGAACAACATAATACTTGACTTAAACTAAATAATATTTAATAAACAATAATTATAGAAAATGAAATAAATAGGTTTTACCTAGTATTTGTGAAAATAGTGAACACAATACAATTTAAAAAATAATAATGTTATAACATATATTTTTTGATATTTTAATAAATTAAATTTATGAAAAGTAAATATATTTTTTATTAAGATTCAAATGCTTAACTCGATAAACTATATTAAAATTAGTTGACACTTTAATACAATTGTAGCTAATAATACAAATTTAATAATATTGCTTAAATTTTAATTTTTTTTTTTTACATTTATAAAATTGTTTCTTTTATTTACAATATTACTCTATAATTTTATTATATACCAAATTCTAAAAACTGTATATCGAAATCTGACAAAATGTCATCAGTTTAATTCCATTGTACATGTGCATGTCGAACACATATATTTTAGTTTGTTTTTGATTCATGTTCAAGTTCAAATAGTTTTAACCATTTCCGCATATTTCTCTTTTTGAAAGAGGAAATTGTTCATTTATATATTAAGAGCGTATAAAATACGCAAATAATTATATGCACCAATATGAAAATATGCTTTAGTCCTTTAAAATAACATGTATGATGCATCCATATGCGAAATATGTGTGATTTAAAAATTTCAAACTCTCGTGCAAACACTATAAGTATATGAACATGTGAATTCATATAATTTTGGTTATGATGAATAATAGTAATAAATTAATAATAATAACAATAATATTACCTATAGGCTATTAAAAATTAATATTTATCTATCCACTCATTATATATTTATTAAATGGATATATATACTCAGCACACATTTGTATTACTAAGTAAGTTTAGTTTATTTAAGCATGTAGCCAAGATTTGTTTCACACGTACAATCTATTGATTACTGTGAATATTGAAACACAGCAAGAATGTAGAATAAGGTACTACCGAAGAAGAAAATTCCATCATAATATCGGTAATACCATTATTTACAATTGTATATAATTATATATACATCGATTATTTATTTATTTTTTTAATCTACGTTTAATATACAATATTAACGTGCGTTTATTAGCAAACTTATACACAATTCTGCAGTTGCATTTATTTTCTATGAATAAATTATACTTAAATTGTGCATAATATCAAAGACCTGGATTGAGTAATTTCTTTCCACCGATAATTCAAATTTGTTATAGCCCTTGATACATGACCGGTATTTGCTCTTATTTAAAAAAATTAGTCATGATAACATTTTAAATCCCGAGCGTGATTGGATTTATAATGTTTTATTTTTTTCTTTAATATATTATACTATATATGTAATATATTTATATATATTTGACTTCAAGAATGGTTTTTGGAAATAAATAGGATCTATTTGGTACTTTTAAGGGTCAAAAGTAGAAATGTTCAGTATTTTTTTTTAATAATCTGGAAAAATAGAAAAACAATAAATTAGGGAAAATTAGATTTTTTACACTAAAGTAGTTTTTGACAAAATCTATTTTGTTTTTTTTTTGTTGTAATTCAAAAAGAAAAACCGTAGTGACTTGACATTTTTATCAAATATTTATATATTATGTACAAGTATTTACTAAACATGATACAATTTTCAAAATATTTTGTTTCATTTTGTACTGTTCATAGATATTTGAAGTGTTTTTTAGTTATTTTTTTGAATTATTTATGATAACATTTTTGTTTTTGAGCAAAACTACTTGAAAATACATAACAAGGTTCATTATAAGTTGTTATTACTAGAATAATTTCTATTAGACTCTCTAAATTCAATATCTAGGTATATTCCCGACCAATGGTACTCACTTACACCGAGGCCCACCAGCAACTAGTAATAATATAATGTAATGATTACTTCTTTTCGATGAACATTATAATAGCTTAATGTGTACACTGTACACGCAATATCATGTGTCATATTATATGTTATTAAAATGTATAATGAAATGTTTATCGACTGTATGAATGTACGCCAATTTTTATTATGTCCACAGCATAAAAGAAGATGTAATAATACTGTATAAAAACAAAATACATGGTAATCAAGAACACATTATATCATGAATATGGTATTAAATTTCAAAAACTTATCGATATAATGATTTACAATTATAATGCGCTACATAATTAAGTAGTATATAAATCAATAATTTAATTGAATGTTATAGACTTGGGTTGGAAGTACTAGTCGAAGTGTATTGACTGACACATATTAGCATACCTAGATAAAATATATCAGTATGACATTAAAAATAATATTGTTTCTTTTTCTGTTGATACAATAATAAGTCTATGTTTGTAGATTTTGATTTTTTATCACGAAGATTTTTATATAATTTGGTATCTGGTATCTATACTTTTTTTTCGAATAATGTTATATAAGGCAGCCATTGCCCGTTGCAAACTGTCATAGACAACATATAGTACATAAACACTTAAATATTAATATGGACGTCAAAATAATTAAAAATATTTTGTTTCTGAAATTGTCCTTGTCTTTCCGGGGATTTTACGCCATGCATCTATTAAATCCAAAAATCCATATCAAGCCTGTGCAGCTATTAACATTGGTCAAATTTAGACCAGTTAAATTAATTGAAAAATAGGCTTCAGTTCGGAAAAATTAGTACCAAGCTGAATTTTGATGTATACCTTTATTACATGATGTTATAAACAACATGTGAAAAGTCCCCATTGATAATAATATAATTAAAAACTAGCATGTTGACAAAAATTATAGAAGAGATAATTATCCACAAAAAAGTATTATGGTATTATCTTGTAAGCGATATAGTTTTTACGCTATAAAGCCTACAGCGTGCAAAATTTTAAAAAAATATGATTTTTTTTTACTAATAACAAATATTCTTTGTGTAATTACCATAGTTTATATAGGACGTACGAAAATAAATTTCAAACAACAATTATAAAAAAAAAAATATCAGCAATGTCAATATACTTTTTTAACCATTTTAGCGATACACACATTTACGATAGTATTTGTATTATTGTTATATACTTATAATTTTGTGTGGTGAACATTAAAATATGTATACCATGGCCACACTGCTGAAATAGTAACAAAATAATATATTATGAATACTTTTAGTTAGCCATCGTGGTCGTATTTAATTGTATTATTAATTAAATATAATATATTAATTAAAAAAAAAAAATAATTAGGCTACAAAACTTATATTTAGGTCCATTGTAAATACTATACATATATTAAAACCCATGAGCACAATCAAAGTAAAAGAAATTAGGGGGTGGGTTAGTCCCCTAATTACTCAAATGTTAGACCACCAATGAACTTACAATAGTAGGCTCTACCCTTCCCAATCCGCCCCTGTACACGTGTTTGTTTTTTGCCTCGAGTTACATTTATATATTATAATATAATTTATATACATCGATGTATGCATCCACACAGTCATTAAAGACAAGTCCGTGGCCGCCTTATTACTTAATTCGTGTCTCTGGATAATGACTGTTGTTTAAATATTTATCATAATATATGATGAAATATCGCATGCACTCGGCTTCCAGTGAGATTTATTTTAAAAAAACGTCTATTTAAACTGAGACACACGTATTGATTCTCGAAAAACAATAATAAAAAACAATGTAATATAAATATATTCATCGCTTCGTAAAAAAAAAAAAATTAATTTCCTAAGATTATAACCAACGCTTAATTTTTTGTTTTACATTTTTTTATAGGATTTTTTCTATGTTAATAATTCGTTATAATTATCATGTATTGTAATGGAATTTTTATAACGTAGAGTCTAGAATTTCATATTTTTAAAATACACCACGAGCAAACATAATAATATAATGTTAGTAGAAAGTATTCTTTTTAATTTAATATAAATATTAAAACTGTGTGAAAAAACCGGATTGTTTGAGTTAAAAGTTTCACAATGCGTTTTGTTTTTCATACATACAACACTGTATCGAACCGAGATCATATTATTGTTGCTTTACGAAATAAATGTTTAGATAAAAATCGTCCATGAAACGCAATTATTCACAAACTCACGACACACTTGTTATTTTTATTCATAGTTATCTTCAATTTATGCCATTTGTACGTGTGTGTGTGTACTAAATTTTTCTAATGTATAATGGGTGAAGAAGTATTTATTTAATTCAACTAAATTGAAGACTAACATTTCCTTGACTCCAATGCTAAATAAAGGTAGTCTTTGTCGAATATAAATATTTTATGATTGTTTTTTTTTAATCGTATATTATCGTACAATTTAATAATTTTTATTGAGGTTGATCGTTTTTCTATCATTCACACATATATATTCGATATTAAAATATAATAAATTATATATTATATATATATATTCGCATGGTATTTTACTAAACATTATCAATTACCAAAAGAAAGCAAAGCAAAATTTGTTTTTCTTATATACCTACTACTATGATATTATTATGTTGTTACGAAAATGTACCTAAATAGTATCACAAAAGTAGGCAATACATATTATTATAACATTGTAAACATTTTGTCTCATTATAGGTAGTTGAAAATCCGTAAGGAATGCAGTTGTGTTCAATCTTATTTTTTGTTCTCATATTATAATATGATAATACATAATAATATATCAGTTCAACAATTATGTTAGTATAGCACGACCACGTCAATATCCTCAAGGTACGTACGCTTTCAATACAACGACAATTTAACCGCCAAATATTGAGTCTATAGCGTAATATAATTTGAAACAATTTCGGATACGATGCGTATAGGTTCTATATACATCATAATCATCGTTGGTGCTTTTAAAAACCGTGCCGATTTCGTTTCGTACGTTTCGAAAGCTGTCAGCGCATGTGCGTACATGGCGCGTCATAATAATAATAATAATAATAATAATATGTAACAATATTGAAACGTTCAAACCACGGTTTTTTTTTTTTTACGTTTCGGACAATAGATTATTCACACATGTCCCGGACAGTAGTCCAAAAACTCGCGGATTAACAGACAGTTGCGTAACGCGTACACGGCGTATATTAAGATTTAACGCGCGTACCAATAACGGCAGAATGATTTTTCGCAGACAATAATAATTATTTGTACAGTGATCAATATCATAATACAGCATCGTTCGCGTTGGAATATTTTCAAAAACTCTCTAGATGATAACCAAACGTTTAAAAGCGCTGTTGTTTCGCCGACCACCGGACGACGTGGGTATACATAATAATAATTATCTTTAAATTAATAATAATATTGCCATCGTCCGGTCGGTCAGTTTTCAAAATTATGTAGGTACCTCGTGGTCTAGTACATTGTAACAACGTATTTGAGTGTAGGACGTATTCTAATATTATGTGTACGATGGTGATATCATCGTGCGACGTCAGTGTGATTATTAACGCGTCGAATAATATTGTTATTTCTTTTTGGGTACCGTTACATGCCGTCGCCTCCGGAGTAATATTCCTCAGTCCTCTCACCTTAATAATATGTGTGTTACGTTCGAGGTCAAAGATCAACCGAAATATTACCATATGATTTACATCTACGTGTGTATATCAGAAAGTAGTGGAAGTAATAGTAGTAGCGGTATGGTAGGTAGGCAGTATTAGTAGTGACGGCGAGTAGTATAATACTATTATATTAATAACGTATAATATATTATATTACGACACTGAGCTATACACCCAGCATGCTTATTTTCATTTAGCGTTTATTGAAATTCTGATTTTTTTAAATTTTTAAATATACTTAAAGAAAATATATTGAAACAATCAGGTTTTTTATGTCATTTATAGAACATATTAACACGTGGGAGTGTGCTGTCGTGGTGATTCTAAAAAGAACCACCAGTTTTCACCATAACAGTATATTTATTGTAAGCAGATATTTTTTTTTTTTTTTTAATTTATCATGCATCAATATTAACCATAAAGAAATTCAAATTATTTGTTTCTGATTTTATGCACTAACAATAATAGTTAATAATGGATTTTTAAATTATCCTATAAGCTAGTACACGTTTAGTCACACTAGAATTATAAAAATTCGTGTACCTTTTATCACAGTACATTCATAATGTTATACCATAATGACATTATTTTATTTTAAAATGTAAAATAAATATTTTATGCTCGTCTTTTTATCCAATTCGTTTGCCTGCAGCTGTATAGTTATAGTATAGATGGAGCGTGTAAAATTTTAATCGACTAGAAAATGTTATCATTATCGTCATAGCCAAGCGTGTAATACAATAATCCTAAATGAAAGATAACACGATCTGCAGTAAATTTAGTAGGTAGAAAACCTCATTCTAGTCGTTTTCTAAACGATTTTTCTCGTTAAACGAAAACCGTGTCGTTTATACTACCGTCGCGATTTCATATTAAACATGATATTAAATGCGTGTATCACAAACAAAACAAAAATAATAATTGTGATAACTGTATACATACAAGAGTTTAATTAAATTTATATTATTATATCATTTTACTGTTCATTTGTCGAATATGTATAAATATTATATATCAAATAATAATAGTGGCCGCCACACCAGTTATCTCAGTGAGGCCCATAATTTGAAAAAAAATATTTTTATAAAAAATAAAATTAAAAAATAAGCTAATTTCTCTTGTTTACTACTGTAAAAAGTATATCAAAGATTATAATATATAGGTAGGTAAAATATATTATATAGAATATCAAATGATGTATGGGCATCATTTGATCTAAATTATTAATATAGCACTATATTCTTTTCTGAATCTATTATCATAGACTATTAATTAATTATTATTCTTAGTACTTTAGTTTAATTATTAAGAAACTACTCGTTACAATTTTTATTTATTTTCAAAAAAAATCATCTCTTTAACAATTGATGCATTATTCAGAGTGGTCCTAATTTAATATAAAATAAGTTTATTTGGAATGAGTCCAGAGGATTTGATAATTTTACATTGAAATTGAATATAAAAATACCATAATAATATTAAAATATAATATATTTTAATACACCTACTGTATTATATTTTAACTATTTTTATTATACAACTTTGCATCACAATGTGTTTATGTTTATTTGCAGATACAATAAGAACATAGATTTCGTTTGTCACCTCATTACTCGCCAACCAAATGTCACGAACCAAAGTGTTATAAATACATAAGTAAAAAAATATATAAATCGCCGAAATGTCTTCGTCGTACATGTGGGTGGCTTGTACCCTGTTGGCCAGCATCGTCTGCGGGGCCTACAGTGTGGACAGCCCAACCAAGACTTACACAGGATACAAACTAAAGCCATCATCTCTACGCATGATTTATCATTTTGACCAGACCATAGCTATTGTTGAAATTGGCGAAGGCAAAGCGCTCCTTAATTGCGAGCTCGTCGAAATTTAGTGAGTAAATTATAATGAACTTACGTAATAATAAAACATATTTTTATACCAACCTTGGGAGCTGTAGAATATTGGAAACGTTTTTTTTTTTTTTGGCAGTGATTACTGTCGTTTGGATGATTTTTGAATCTATAGCACTTCAGAGAAAAAAAAATTGGAAAAATTGCAGTCTTCACTGCATCTATGGTTAAAATAGCAGTTAATAGCTCCTGGCTATACGTGATTCCTAAATAAATAAATTTAATTATGTTTCAAATATGTCTAATAATATACCTACCTATTATTATTATTTATGTAATATTATACTTGTTTAAGATTTTAGATTCAGAGCAGATCGTTCTTAGCGATCGTTTATTCTACAATGATGCGTGCGTTTTTTTTAAGACACTTTTTCTAGTAGAAAAATGCTCTAATTATCAACTTTGATGATTTCCAATGATTTCTGGAGTTTTTCGGTAGCACGTTGAATCTAATTTGTACTTTTGGAAGATCAAAGTTCAAAATTTTTAGTACATTTTAAAACAATCTGAAAAAGTAAAAAAAAATAAATGTTTCATATTATAATATTGTTTTTAAAATAACTGTATGGTAACTTTAGTTCCAAAAAGTTACCATACAATTTCGTTTTTGCTCAGAATCGTTTTTCATCGTATACAATGATTTATTATTGAATTCAAATTTAACACACCTATTAAAGTACCTACTCAATAACGAGGAACAATTGACTCCTACTACACGGTAGAGTGGTTATCTACTTCCCCCACCCTATTTTTTACTTTACTTTTTTGACACATTGAAACTGTTTCAAAAATACTTTTCAGATTTTTCAGGTAGAGGGAATAGTTGAAACCTATGTATAAGTACTAACCTCTGCGTATAAAAATGATGGATCACAATAAATAATTGCAACCCATTTTAAATTTTTTAAGTAAATTTCGACCTGAATATATTTTTACACGTGTATAAATTATGGTTCTGGTATATTTTGTATGTATGTAAATTTTCACCTAAGTATTTTTTATTCATAGGTCTAGGGATTTATTTTTTAAATCTTACGAAGTTAAAGATTCAGTATTTTATAATTTTAATATAATATAATACCTACCACAAGTCCATAACCTTTTGTTAAAATATAATATTATTTTATTTGTATGAAGCTCTGTAAATTTTGCAACAAAAATATTTGGCAGATGCCTATAGTATAAATTACTGTTGCCGGTGATTAAATGAACTCCCTAGTTGTTTATTTCCTAATATCAGATTCTTTGATTGTATACAATAGTAAATTAACGTCATAATTTTATTATTTTTAAAACAAAAAAAAGAAATTCAATGTTTGATTTTAAACATTTAAATAGATTAAGTTGGGTACATAAAATAACAATACAAACTGCTGTGAGGTACTTTAAATTTTTTTTAAACTATTAAGTCTCTAATCAAAAGTAAATTAGTTAATCACAAATATTCATATATTATAAGTGTGCATAGTAAATATGCTATTCAGCAAAAAGTATTAACTTATCTGTTTTTTTCCGTCACGATATACATAATATCATAATATACTTCTTTTATCTATCATTACCACCTAGGTAATCAATTTCTTAGATAAGAGTCAGAACCACGCGTGCTATAGCCCTATATGTAGATAGTATTATCAAAAACACAATGTTTTGATTTATCTACTTTATAATCTACCTCTATGGCTGTTAATAATTATAATTAATATCGGAAATATTGTTTTACATAATTTTAAGTCATAAAAAAACAATAATATTTTTTATTATTTATTTTATTTATTTATTTTTTTTTTGAATACCTATTCTTACATTTTTAATTTTATATTGCTAAGCAAAATGTTTTTTCTGAGAATTTCAATATATTATATAATATATAATATAAATCAACTTTCGAACAATTAGTTAACTAGTTACGAGTATTTAAAGATTATATTATAAGGTGAGTAGCAGAACAAAATAATACTGCGGGTATACCTGCATTGTGCCACTCTACGATAAACTACGAATTTAAACTTTAAAACTAATTAACTACTCATTCAAAATTAAATTTTTATTACATTGTCATTTTTAGAATGTATTCCGTTTCGGGATATAAAATTAAAAACTTACAAAATGAAAAAAAAAGATTGAAAATATGAAAAAATCATTGCTTTTTTATTCAAGAATTTAAAATGTTATACAAATAAATGCATTTATAAAAAAATATATTTCCAAAAACAATAAATACTTTTCGAGATAATTAGTGTTCACCCTTTAAATGATCACATTGTAATTAGTGTACGTCTCGCATATAGTAATATTTTTCGAAAAAAAAGTCAAATAATGAGCGGAAACGATAAAGAGATACGTATGCACTGATGAACAATTGAAATTGACAGTGTACCGTCCTTTCGTCGTCACCTAAATCGCGCGTCTGGTTTTCGTAGTTTCCGTGCATTTCTAAGCGATTTTTACGCCTCGAAAAATGTGCGTAATTAACGATAGATGCACGATTCCGCGGTATAGAAAACGACCAGCTAGTCAGAATAACACAATTATATATTATATTTACGTAAAACGATGTTATTAGAATAACTACGCCACTTTGTAACAATAATTAAAAAAAATATATATATATATATATATATAAATTATTATTGCGGGCACACACCTAATCAGGCTAATATCACTGATGCACGTAAAACGCTCTGAAGATCATTTGTTGCAGTACAGCAGATTCAAAATACATATGGAGATCAGTAAATGACTAACGAGAGCATAGCCTCCTCAAACTATTCTCGAGCGACCCCCTCCTCTACTGCAATTGAAAAATAAATGTCCACATTTGACTACAATATTATTACCAATTATTTTTAAGTATGAGACGTTATTTCGGATCAATTTATTTATTTATTTATCACGGTCTAAAGAGTTAAAAAATTAGCACAAAGAACCATTAAACAATTTCATTATCTACAAAATTTTTATATTATGTCTTTACTACATGTTTTATACTGAACTAAAGCAACTATGACTCAGGGTCAGTTGCAAACAAATTATCACGGTTAGGTGACTAGACGAAAGTGAATTATGATTATGAATACCACGGGATTCTACGAGTTCTATATTCTATCGTTGGTTTTCACTGAAACGTAGTAAGTTTTCTTTGGACATTTCCATATTATATCACCTGTGTTTAGTGCGTATATTAGATTTTGTGTATTTATATTCGTGTACGATTATTGCTAGAGAACCTCTCTTTGATAGTATTTAAAACTCATTATTTAATATTTAAGTGTAACTTAGGTAATATTTAAATGACTATTAATATTTAATATTGATAATAACGGCAATAATAAACTCTTGAATACGTAACCTAACAAAACCAAAAACAAGATTTTTCAATCTGCACATAGTTGTAGATATATCATATTATTGATTTTTGTATACATCTATTATCAAAAACCGTGGTTCCAGGATGCGTGAGTTTAGAAGTTATTGATATTATCGTCACCTATATAATATTATAAGTGTATCATTCAGTGGTGTCATTAGTAGGTAGGTACATACCTTTATATTGTTAAAACGCGCAATGTGCAAACGACCTACCATTTTTTTACCTAAGATATTAATGATGCATAAACTCCCAGGAGAAAAATGTTTAAACCTAAATGGCTATAGGTACATGTATATTAAAATAATAAAAAGGTCTATGCAGGAGATCTGACCTCCGCATCCCCCTTGTATCGTCGTTCCTGGTACGTACACAACTTATTATATTAATAATATAATAGTGTACGTTTTTGGTTTTATTATACGTTCTCGGCACGTCACTCGACGGACAATAATAATAATATCATGTCGACCTCTGTTGCACACGTTCCCAAATTAAAATATGCTCATTGTTACTCATAATATTATTATTATTATTATTGTGCACGTCACCAGGAAATGGTGACGGTCGGACGGCAATAAATAATATTATAATAATATACAATGAAGTTACGCATACCTAAACGCCCGAGCTTATACAAAAGAAGAACGTTAATTACTGCAGATAACTATTTACTATAGGGCAACTTTCATTTGGGCGAATGACCCAAAATTACATATCGTTTGGGCAAATTTCTATAAATCATTTGGGCGAAATTTGCACAGACAAACTAATATCTAATACATCACTTGGGCGAACTTTTATATGTATATTTATGAAATATAAATATATATACATTTTCCTTCCCATTTTTAGAGATTTAGGACTCTCAGTTAACTCTAACAAGTATGGTTAAAATGTATTATATTGTCATATAATTTATTGTATTATATTTATTCACTACTTTTTTTTTTTTTTATTAGTATGGTATCCGTATGTTATACCTATTTATTTAATAAAATGCATTTTAGAATTAATTTTTAGTAAAACTTTTGTTTGAATTACTTTTAAAATATTAATTAATTGATAAATATTAGGATGTGGATGATATACAATTGTGCGTTTTAATTACCGTTAAATGATTCAGCCCCATTAGTAGTATCTAAAAGGTTCGTAATTTATAATTGTAGTAAAATAGTGAGTATAAAAGTTGTTATATAGGTATGCTATTTCCCTATTATTTAATAATTTATAAATTAGCCTAAATTATAAGTTCATTTCTCGACCAAATGATATATGCTCTAATCAGGTAAATTTTGGATCATTCGTCCAAATGAATGATGACGCCTTTACTATATTATAATACAAAAATACGCTAATCTAGACCCGCAAATTTTTATACAACAATATTATTACACACAACATAGTTATAATAATTACAAAATATTTAATTTAATTTTTAAATCATATGTACTATATGTATAGGTACCGCACGAAATATATAATATTACCCAAAAAATATTTGCGTTTTTATTCAATTGAATTGGACGCTTTTAATCTCGTGACAGTATAAGCATATTATTTTAATAATGATTACGAAATCGTTTTATTATTCGCTAATAAAACCACTTCCACTAATTATTAAATACCACCAAAGTACCAAATTACCGGATAAACTGCATTATACAATGTTTAGATCGCAAAAAGATTATTTTTCTGAAAATGTTATCATACACACGTAAATAATATTACATAAATCTTATAAAATATATTACGTATCCGACCAATCGTTGATCAATGCAATAAGATATATTGAGTTATTAGATTGACGAGGAATAGCCGACGACTAATATTTCAATACGACCTTTCTTCGCGTACACCGTTCATGGCGCATTTCACATCGAGTTTATGTTATTAATGTACATATTACTCAATAATAAAATGTTTCAGTATCATCCATAAGCAGTTATTGGGATGGAGGGAGAGGTTACTTTTTTTTGGAGAAGGAGGGCTTAAGATTTAATCCGTTTACAACACTAATAATATTAATTTATTTATTGCATCTAAATTAACATACTATAATTGTATTATTTATTTATTTGAATTTGTATACCTATATAGGTACTATTAAAGTTTAGAGGGCGATATTATGACAGTGAGGTGATGTGTGCTGGATTTTGATAGTAATTAGAAATATCAAATGCCCCCCACAGACATTCGATCAATTATCAGCCATTGGTGCATCACCCCCTCCCCACTACGCCGTATCAACGACCTATGCAATCGCTTCACGATCGATGGATTCCGAAGTTTAACGAGACGACGAAGTATTACTACCACATTACATAAACTCATTAGTATATAAATAATTTTAATAATAATATTAATAGCGTAACGGATAAAATAAAAATCAGATCTACGAATACTACTAGCAGAATGTAGTCCGAAACCGCAACAAGTTGTCATCGATATTAATTTATTATTGTGTAATATAGCACGCGGAGCATAGTGCACGTGAGTTGATATTTGCGACATTTCGAAAATCGGCTGCACGATATGCGATATAAATCATAATATTATATTAACTTAAAAAATATGTTTTTGGGCTGGACACAACTTTTTTTTCTGATTGTAACCAGGTAATGTGCATACACCATATGGTTGCCATTGATTAAATAATATTTGTATATAAGGTTAGTGTAACAAGATATAAATTTAAATTAAAAATATGAATATAATAATAAAAAACATATCTATTTCCTTGTTGATGAAAAATAATGAATTTTCTAATTTGTTCTTTCCAATTGTATTCTCAAAATTTGTCGTTTAACTTAATAATAACTGTAATATCGCACATGGCGTTGTAGTACATGTGTGTAAAATGTTGAGAATTTGCGTGAGTCGCGTTCAAAAATCATACTTTTTATTACTAGTACAGCTACAATAAGCCTGAATTTTTTAAAGCTACAGATTACTATTAAACATACTTCACAAATGTCCTGTTAATGATATTATTTATTTTTAGTTTTCAACGTTTCACAATAAAATTAGTTTCGAAATATTAAATTTTATGCGAGATTAATGAGACTTGGTTAGGTATTATAATATCATCGCTATAAAAAGAGAGAGATATTTTTTATCGGAAAATCTACATATTATTAGTGAGCACCGTAAAAGCCTATAAAAATGCTTGAGTTATAAGTGTTATAATTCAATTGTATTATAATATCTATCTTCATAATACATTTTTTTAATATTATTTCATTGCAAGTAGGTATGATTCAATGCAATTATAATAATTATCAGATGCCTACAATAATTTGCACGGTAATCGATTTTCCTTAGAAATTGTAATTGCTTAACGGAGTACAAAAAATCTGATTCACAATCATTCTATATAGGTAAGCATTTTAGAAATGATGCTACTAATTGTAAATAAATAGTTTTATATTTTAACAAAATATGTATTATGATATAATATTTTCCCACAGGTATCTGGCATAACAATAAAATATAATAATTATTATTGATACGGAGACATAAAGTATATTTTACAAAACCAATTGTATTTATTTAAAATATCCACCCATTTAAAAAATTATTTTCTAAAAATTGTATTTAAATTATTTAAAATTCTCTAGGTACCTATTTAAGCCATACCTAAATTATTTTATTTTTTTAACCTCTTTAAACTAAATAATTCGTTTTAAATACTAATTTTACCATTTAAAATACCATAAATGTTTTAATTGCTTTTATTATATATTAATTTGTCGGCGGGATGAAAACTCATACTAATCAATGATGGTTTTTTTAACATATTTTTTTTAAGATACTTGCAATATTTTTATTGATTTTTTAATGTATGACTTATTTAACATAACAAAAAACTCTCTCATAAAAATTTTTGATGAACTTACAACTAAAGGCAACTGTACGTTTATGTATAATTAGCAATTTAGTACATAGATATGTAGTTGTAAACCGCGTTAGGCGTCGTCAGAGTAGGCATTCATGTAAAAATGGTTTTATTTCTGGAATATAACATTGAAAACTGCCTCTTACGCGTCACTGAAAGAAAATATAATTACAGCTTATGTACATGTTATAACATAATATGATCGACGATCGTCCTTGAGATGTGACGAGCATACTATGTTTTGATCACTTTCGTGAAAAAAATTACAATTACTCGTGTGCCGAATTTATTATGAACAGTTTGTTAAATCAAAATTCATAAAAAAAAAAACAACAAAAATCAGTTTTCGTTTATTTGTACCAATCTATTATACACTAACACAATCGGAATGACAATATCGTAGGCCATGAACGCATATCAAGGTTACGCAGTCATAAGTACCTAATCACTTTAGAAAAATAGTTAGGCAGGTGCGCGTAATTATCTCTGATGCGTATCCTGCATAACTACGAATAATCAAATTTTTGTGCATACGAATCACATAATATTATATCAGTGGTAATACATTGATGGGATGCCAGCACACTCCCACAAATTGTTTTTTTTTTATTAAGTTTCAAAAACATACAAATAATGGATTTTAAAACTATGTATTATTATTTATTTATATGTATATTTTTTATGATATTGAAGAAAAAAAAAAATGAATTTGATTTTCTAACTATGACTGTTGTAGTCTTGTAGCCCACTGCATAAGTGGTTTTTTTTCACGTGAAACAGCCTTCTATGACAATTTAATCTCGTGATTGCGTAACAATCTAGAGACTACTTGTAAGTTTTAAATTTGAATTAGTGTTTAAATATATTTAAGATTTTAAAGTTTAAATGTTCTCAAAATTGTATGAAACTTGCCTACATCAACTCCACGAAAAGCTGGCGAGTGTGGCGTTATCAAAACTATTATAGGTTTCCTTATAGTATTTATTATTTATTATTATCGTCTACCATTGCGAATTTACAGAAAAATATCATAATATTAAAACACGTTTACCGGGAATCGTGTTTTTTTTTTTCTGTCGTTAAAACTTGTAATATTGCACTATAGTATTATACCAATAATATTGTTACATAATAATGTACAAAATAACGTAAACAACGAAATATATTTTCAGCAATGACGAAGAAGGCAAAGAAATGTTGAAAAATCTGACGAGAATCAACAAACCACTGCGTATCACCCTGGACCAAATGATGAAACTGATTGGCCAGTGCGATCTCTTGGACCCGCACCAAGTGAATCCCGAAGAGGTGAGGCTGCACGCACGCGGTGTCAACGGCGGCGACGAAAGGAACTCAGACGGTGTCCAAACGACCACGTCCAGTTCGCTGTACTCAGGAATACTACCAGGTACATTAGTTTTTTGTTTTGTGAATTTGTGATTTTTTAGCCAGCGATGACCGCTAGATAGCGCTAACTATTATAATAAGTCCCGTTTACAAAATGTGCAATAGTGTAATAATATATTATCTGTTTTGGAAAATATTTATAATAATCGTAATAAATAGAAGAAAAAAAATCGTCTTTTAATTCAAGGAGACTGCAAACGGTCAGTTATTTCAACGCACCAATAGTTTGTCAATCATACCGATGGACCTAGTTATGTGATTATACTTTTGAAAACTGATTTAAATTCGTTATTATATATCTATCAGGCCACTTTTAATTCCTAAACATATTAAAGAATTCAAACCAGTTTCCAAAAGTCGCATTATTGGGTCCATCTATGGGATTGACAAAAAGTATACTATATAGACACTAATATGCATATTATTGTATCTTTACCGTTCAAGGCGCTCGACCCGCGGCGGTAACTTGTACGTGCACAATAATTCTGCTATTTCTTTTAAGTTTGGATTTCACTGAGCTGTTTGCATGCACGTGCACACACGTCTTGGTGGTTTTGGAGAGGAAGTCTATGCATGTATAGAACAATATTTAAGGAGAGGCAACTGAGGCTCTCTTATTACATTCTCACGAAATATAAGTCACAACCTGGCATCAATTTGTAATCACTTGGAACGCTGATAGTGACAAATGGTTTATCCTTTTCTTTATTGTCTACACAGTCACACACGATAACGATCACTTACCACGCACACGTTTACACGACCAGCATGCACGTACGTCGAAAATTGCCTATACTGAACTCCTTAAATATATTCGGTTTCCCTGATCTCGAATACTGTGTGCAAATACGAATTAAGATATAATATTATTATGACAAAATGCATGTGATAATTTTTGATAATAAGTAAAATTAATATAATATATTATTAATATGTTTGAAGGATAGGATACATATTATTTTATTAATAATAATTAATCACGTTAGTGAACTAATAATAAGAAATACATGGTATTTTTGCGGTAAGTTTTAATATAATGACGTGAGCGGTCGTCCATTAATGATACTCGTCACTCGTGGTTGACTTTTTATTTTTTTGTTCAACCGATAGGGAACCGTTTAAGTCGTTCAGATTTAATATGCTGGGTCCAGTCTAGTTTAGCGCCTGAACATAACGCAATATATTTAACAGTTTGTAAAATTGGAATTTGTGTACCATAAATTCAGACAGCAGGGGAAAGCACCAGTCTGAGAGTTTAATCGTGGAATAATCAATATAGTACAAATATGATAGAACAGTTTTCAAATACCAATTATATATTATAAAGAATATGATTACATAATACATCAGTTATGTAAACTGTTATAAATAGAGATTTGTTCTAGTGCAGGTGTGTACAAATAAATTATGTTTACTTACATGGTTATGTAAAGTTATCGTTCATTTTAAAATTAATTATTATAAAAAGTAAGTTTACAGTTAATATTTAAATTTTTCTCAGTTACATTTCATTATTAATTTTCTATTGTATGACTGAGTGAGATTGGTAAGATGATTGTGAAAATACTTTTTTTATCATAATTATTTTTGAATTAGACGATTATTTACTTTAATTTACCTGTAGAATTAGATATATTAAACTTTCAGTAAAATTATCTGTCTTTTATTTAAATGTATGGCCTTGATTTTGGATAAACGCGTCGAAGTAGGAGTAAGGTTACATCCATTTAACTAATTTTTAAAATGTAAAAACAAATAACGTTTTTAAAAAAATATTAATGATTAAAATTTGATAATCTTTCTTGAAATATGTTCCTACAATATTAATTAATGATGCATGTAATTATATATAAAAATACACCTATTTACTTTAACTATTTTAAATTTAACTTATTAATGATAAATAAATATCGGGTTGAAACGAAAATACTCTAGAAAATAGTGTACAGTGACTACACGGATTTTAAACTCAACACTACGAATACGACGGCGACAAGGGAGTCACAAAATCACACTATTCGTATATCACTTAATTGTTGCATAATAATATAATACTTTTATTTTTGTATATAATAATTATATATGTGCGTGTGTGCACATTGGTTTTCCCGCATGGTTATGTTATACAAACTTGGATGACTATAATTGACTAGATACGCGATCTAGAACGATTAAGTCAATTACAATTTACAATGAAATAAAATCATTTTAACTATTCAATAATATTATAATATTGTGTATGTTACGTGGCATAAATCAAAAAGTACTTCATAACATTATAAACTATTATCGAAACAATTAACTGACTATTATTATTATTTCAACGATTATCGCTCACCTCTAATACAAAATAATATATATATAAACAATTTCACTAATATTGGTACGCATAACAAATTTACTAAAATGTAGCACGTGCAGAGTACAAAGTATGAGTACACCTGCTTGCATATTACTTTCAAAACCATTTTACTCAAACATCAGAAGAGTGAATGTTAATTTCTTCTAATTATAAGTTGTACGAGTTTAAAATATTAAAATCGAAATTTGTTATTTTTCATAATAATTAGAAATGAAAAATGTTTTACGTTCTTTCGCGATTTTAAGTTAAGTTCTATAAACTATAATACGGTCATACTAAAATAAAGCTACCATTCTATGATGTATTTAATAAACTGTCTTTCGAAGATCAACGCGCGCATATGGATGTAATAATGTTAATAATCATTATTCATTATAATTTATAACTTATAAGGAGCTAGAAGATTTATCTCGTTCGTTTTAAGTACCTACTTGTTAAATCGCACACGTATTTTGGATTCGTATTTTATTTTGCTAAAATTTATTTAGTAAAATAAATTCGTTAAATTCATCTGAGAGGGAAATTTACAGTGGGTCTCTTTTAACTTTTTACGATGAGAACTTTCTGTAGTAAAAATTAGCGAAATTATTTTTTATAACAAATGTTAATAATTTTTTTCTCATATCCATTGAACTTTTTCTGATAAAATACTCCACAACAAAAATATTATGCATATAAATAAATATTTTGAACACACTCAGTTGAAACGTGTTCGTATTGATACAATTTAATTTTTTTATACCTATTTTAATTTATTTATTTTTATATTATTGACCCCTTTTTATAAACATGAAATAAACATAAATTACTGATAATTAATTTACAGAAATATTATTATTGTGATCAAATAGGTGTTAATTAAAAAAAAAAAATTGTTTCTAAAAAGAAATTTGTATGATAAATAATAATTTATAAAACTCTATTTTTGAATTTAATTTTCAACACAGGTTAATAGTTAAATTTAAAATATAACCATTAAAGACTAAGTACGACTTAAGTTTATATATTTGTTTATAGGTACAAAATGGTGTGGCAGCGGGGATCTAGCTACAACGTTTTTTGATTTGGGATCAGAAGTCAAATTGGACATGTGTTGTAGAACGCACGATCTGTGTCCATCAAAAGTCAGATCTTATGCAACTAGATATAATGTCACCAATAATTCCATGTACACAAAGTAAGCACAATAAATATGATTTAAATACAAAATATTAGATCATTTTAACTGTGAACAAATTACACAGGTGATATCTTTCTTTATAACATTTTTATATTTTCAATTCTACTATACATTAAATGTATTTGATACTACAATTTGTTTTACACTTGCTTAGGACATTACCGAAGATAAACGAAAATTAATTAAGACTGAGTTAATAAAATTTTATTAGCAAGTATTATTATTCAACTTATTTTTAGTGTCAATAGGTTGCACAATCCAAAATTTACCGAATAAAACAAAAATGTATGGAGCCTTGTTGATCAAAAAAATAATAACAATTTTTTAGGAGTTTTATATAGTCAATTTAAACTGACGAAATTAAATACAACTATTGAAATATGTTAACGTTTTTCTAAACATTTAGTTGTAGCCCATGTCAATACAACTTGTATGTTGCATTATCAAAACCTGTTGAACAAACCTGTTTTTCGTGTAATAGAAGCTTAAATACAGTAGCCGTTGTATTATGAAACTCAAATATTCACTCTAGATTCACGATAACTTTATATTTATATTATAATATAAAAGTTCTAATTCTGGATCATTGTTTTTTTTTTTGTTGAATCAATTAATAGGTTTATGCACTATAGTAGATTATATTTAGGAGGAAACTCAAATCCATTAATTATTAGTTAAAATCTGTTTTGTGTTTGCAAAAATCATTTAAGATATATTATAGTTTTAGTTAAAAAATCTAATTCATAAAAAGAGAAATAATTTGATCATGCAATATCGTTTAATTTTTTATCGATATCACTTGAATAAAATATATTGATTTGATATCCTTTAATTTTAAGTTTTGCATACTATATCAAAGAGATTGAAACTAAATTGTACAGCCTAGAGATTCTCTATTTTTCTTGAAAATTTGGATTTTAACCTATTTACTACAACTTAAGTAGTTGACATCTGCAGCCTCATCAATTCTTTCCCACATACAACCATTTTTCCATATAATTTCGTAATTATGTAATAACTATCAAGATTAGCATCACTTATAAGTACCAGGATTTATTTAAAGGGGGATATATGACTAAAAAAATTTTCTGTCTCCACTTGAAATACATAGGTAGTATATATAATCAATGGTTAATAATTACATAATACATAAATTTGTACATAAACCTTTAATCTTCATTTATGTACAATTAATATTAATTAAACAATGAATCATTCACAAAAATATTCTAGTCACCTAAGTTTTTTTGAAATTTCATTAATCATTTCTTCGATATCCAATTTTATGTTGTTATGAATGGACAGCATCGTAAGTCCATTCAACCTGCTCTAAAACGAAAACATTTTATTATTTATTTATTTTTATTATCTACCTATAATTAATAAAGTGATAAATGGAAAAAATACAATTATAATCCTATACATATAAAATGTTTAAAAAAAATCATAAGGGGGTGGGGGTGATATATCTTCTTAATATCCCCTTTAAATACGCCACTGATAGGATACAACAGTACCTATATTGATTTTAATAATAAAATGATCAATAATTGAATATAATATAATACATGGAATTTTATTATTATTATTTAATGAAATACATTACAATTCACATGATACGTATATTACAATTATTTTTACAGATCGCATTGCATTTGTGACAAAACGTTTTACAACTGTCTGAAAAAAGCAAAGCATTCGACCGGAGATCTTATGGGAACTATATACTTCAATATACTTCGTGTGCCATGTGTGGACGAAAGGAATGGAAAAACAGTATTTAAATTACCACCAACATATTAAATTATCTTTTAATGTTAATATAAGAATTAAGATACTTTATACTTTGTATTAGTTTATTTATATTTATTTTAATGTTTATATGAATATAAACTGATCAACAAAATCAAATTATATAATCTAGGTATATTACATTATCGAAATAAATTTCGACAGTAATGTTATTATCACAGTAATAATTGTTATATGTGTATTAAAGTTTTATCAATATATTGAAAAAAGCAATTAATTTTATACCTATTATGTTTATTTTATGTATAGGAACCAATCACCACTATACATTATTTGTTTCTCGTAATTTATAAATATAGCAATTTACAAATATTAAAGATATATAGAAATCTTTTTTTTATAAGCTTTTGAAGTTCAAATGATGACTCTAGTCGTTAAAATCATGAAAATGTTTTAATATTTTTGTAACTAAAAATGTATAAAATGATCAATTTTATTGAATAAGGATAATATTTGTACAATAAATTTCTCATAAGCTCAACTTTAATTAAAACAAATCTAAAATAATATTAAAATTTTTTTTAAAGACAGTTTAAATACAATTTTGTAGGAAATTATATATTAAATTTAAACAAAAAACAATCATTTTCGATGTTTTGTAGTAATTTAAATATATTATTCATAGGTACTTGACACTTTTCAAGTATTATTATATTTTATTATTTCATAATGACATTTTTAAATACAATGCTTTTGGCAAATATAATTCAACCTATACAGAATTACTAATAATAAAATAAATTACTATAGTAATAATTATATTATCATAAATTTTCGAATCTGTTTATGCAATATATTCATTTTTTTTCTCACTACCTCAATCTCTTTTTGTTAGTCACTTGTTATCTCAATTTATTTTTAATTATGTTCATATTTTGTATATTGCCGTGATGGCGTTAACTATTTTTAAATAAATAAAAAATAAATAAATAAATTATACTTAGTAATATAGTCTCATATAATTACAGTCTGTCTTCACTCAGAATCTTTTATAGTTTTTCTTAGGTATGCAATGGTTTAACATTGAATTAAAATTTAACACATACGAATTTCAGTGACTTACTTTTCAATGACGAAAACTCTACTCCACACCAACTGTGTAAAAAAACTGTTAAATACTTTTTTCTTATTATTTTAATATTAACAATAATATTCTTAAAATAGGAAAGAGTTTCATTTTTTTTTTTTAATTTTTAAGTTTTAAAATTTAGATTTACTTAAATTAAGTTTTGAGATGTTTGGTGTTAAAATTAAAATACGACATTTTATACTGTTGTTATATTTTTAAATTAATTTAAATCAAAATTCATACTTTTTAAAAAAAATGTCTGTTTCAATTTAATTTTTCTGATTGTATAACTATTTGTATATATGCAAATATGAAATATAAATACAATTTAAAATCGTAACATTTTATTAATGAAAAAAAATATATTTATTAAATAATTATTATATTATTAATATATGCATTTTTTAATTCTAAATAATAATGGAAATCAATTGTGAACAAATTACAAAATTGCGCGTATTATAATTTAACATAATAATATAGTACATAATATATTATATTATATATTAATATTATAATAGATACAAAGCTAACTAGATATTTTTTGTACAAAAATGATGCATATTTCCGTAAAATTAATTGTGTTTTAAATTTGTTCCACCAAGGTCAGGTAATATAATAATATACTAATTTACGTCCCATATATGAATGCACGTAGGGTCCGAGGACTGAGATTGATTGCGTTTGTTATTTACTAACTACGATTTAGCAAATAGTATACAGGAAAGAAAAACTACCGTAGCGCACACGATGCGTCTAATTTTCATCTGATGTTGCTACAACGCTTCGACGACTGTCGTCGTTGTCCAAGATCGGAATTTCGCTGCAGCTGGATGTCTTTGGCTGGCTGAATTCGCAGTGGAAAAGTTTGTGCCGCAGCTTTGAAACTTAATGCCCGCGCAGCATTTGCGTCGTTCAGTGGCGATTCGATGGGTTGCAGCTTGGCATTGGCACCCATCCGGTCAGCAGTACCTGCGAAGTGATCAACGAAGTTCGTCTCCAGCATCCACAAGATTTGTCGAATCCGTTTTTGGGGAGATGTTTTCTCGATGGCAGCAGAATTCTGGACCACATCGTCGATGTTGCCATTCCCGACGACTGCCGGTGCAGCTGAAATCGCGACAGGGATGCGACACGTCCGGCCAAGCCGAACTAGCCGGAAGTCACGTTCGTCAATGTACAGATATGATCCAGTCAGCTTTTTCTTCCCACTGAACACCTTCCACGACCATATATCGTTGGTATTTTCCAATCGGAAATACACAGTAGTCCCCCCGTCTTCGAAATTCTCACCGACGACGTCTGTCTGCCGACGGTCGGTGCCGAGTATAACCATTCGGCATGGCTTCCGTCCGAGAACAGCTAACGTTCCAATGATCGGGGACAGCGATGCTGGGATTGTGTTGGTCTCGGTATCGTAAGATGGCGGATCGGAAGTGGAAGGTTGCAACCGGAGTTTGTACACTTCACGGCAACCGTGGTAGGTGATCAACAGCCTGAGTTGACCAGGCTTGATGGACATTGGGGCCAAATAAAGTATGTCCCGGATCGGAGGCGTCGGCCATCGGGAATGTCGATGAAGTTTTGATTTGTTTGCGTCTGGTTGGCTGCCATCATCGCCATCCTTATAGTTGCTTGTGCCGTTGTTGTCAGCATTGTGCAACGCAATATGTTCTTCTTCTAAGGGCAATATGATTTCGGCGAATCTGTCATTGCTGTGTGTGTACACTAGCACACGATTAGTGCCAGCGTCGCCGATTACCACTAGTGGCCAGTCTAAGGTACAACTGTTCGCTTCACCATTTCCACAAGTGTTTTCACTATCTCCTGCACCATTGCTGTTATCGTTTTCTTCAGCGTCTAGGTATATGGACACTATGTACTGAAAACAGCTTACCCCTGGTCGCCAAACGCGTGACAGACTTACAATGTCGATGATCTGAAATACGAAACCTTGTAGTTTGACGCGTTATTTTATAGACAACGTTGATATTTTAGACAAGTCTATCCATCGAACGGTTTGAAACTCGTGGATATTCTATATAAATATTATATAGATATTATAACGTTGTATATTATGTACCTGGTTTGTATAAACGTCAATAGCGATGAATTTTGGTTGCAGTAGCTGATCATCCGTCTCCGACTCGGACGCGGACCCATCACAACTGGATGGTATGATGCCATAACACGCATCTTCACCAGCACGGCCAGAGTCCAAGACCCAGAGGATCCGTCCTCGATCGTCCAGGAACGCGTCCACGGCGTTAACGATGCGCCAATGGCCGCGGCTGTCACTATAGAGGCCGTCGGTGGGAATTTTGGCAGAGCGCTGATCGCGTTCGGCCGGTTCAGGAGTGTTCTGGTCCTGAAATTCATCCGACACCAGTGGTTCCGACCCCACTGAGTGATTGTCCACAAACACTCGCCAATCAGGAAATGGCTGTATAGACGGAAACAGGTTGTTGACACCGTGTTTGAGGTCCACCAGGCCTAAGGAAAACTGCGACAGGGTACTGTCACCGCAACATCTTCGACCACCGTCGCCGGTGGGCATGACCAGCACGGCTGCCGTGCCGCCGCGAATCATTTGCATCCGGCTAATGGTGTTCGGTGTTGCGGAGTTATTATTACTACCGTTTCTTCCAGTCCATGATGGTGGAGGCCACCGGCCTGCCAGGTTTCCCGTGTTGATCAGCCACTTAATAGGCGTCCGAGCTGATACGGCGTTGGCTTGTCCGATCCACAACTGTATGACCACGATGATCACACAAATCATAGCATCAATGGGTTGTAGCATCACCAACGTCGTCTTGGTTGTCATCTGCCTGATTGATGGCAGATTCACCGCTGCATCGGCTTATCCGTACGTGGTCCAATACCACGAATAAGAAAACAACGTATATGTTATTTCCAAAAAGCTAAAAGAAAGAGACAAGAGAACATAGACAAAATGACAAAGATAGACAAGACAGACAAACAGCAATCAAAAGTAGTTTCGTGTGATAATTTTGATTATAATATACATATTTTATTAAATTATTATCGTGGGAGCAGGAATAGTTAGTTTCTAAGGTAACAAAACTCTTAGCTCGGTGATTATCGCACTGCACTTCTTATTCAATATACTTGCATGTTATTTTTATACCAAAAATCCTTTAACTTTTTTTTACCTAATTTAGCACTTATTTTACGAATCAGTCGCGTAATATTAATAACTTAATCAATCAAAACAGTTCAAAATAATAAATCAGAAAAGTATTATAAACAATATTTATAGAACAGTTATTTATTTATCAAAAATGTACAACATGTGTAACCCGTTGTTTAATAATAAATATATTTGTTATTAATATTGACCCTAATGAATACAATAAACCTGAAATGGATTATTTGACATTTAGCATACCTAAATACATAAATTATGATAAATTATTACGTAATTCAAATGGATTATAAACTTCATTCTGTAGGTCTTAACAACTTCCATTTTGTTTTTAGTCTAACATAAAAATGTCTCCCATCAAAACGGTATACACGTATTATTTAAAATTGAATGAAACCTCTTCCAATTTAAATTATTTATTATAATTAATATTAAAAGTTTTATTTTCTGTTTGACGCGCTTCCTGCTAGGAAACTTATTTTTACAATCAACTAGTTATTTATTTATTAAAAATATTTCACACAGTATAATAATATTAGAATATGCTTCAACATAATTTCCAAATCGATCGTGTAATGTAAACTGTGTGGACATTTTATTGCTGTAAATGCCAAATTATCTTAACAGCAGATCAGCTTGCAAAACAAATTTTTATTTTTATTTTTATTATTTCACGGAAATTATTTAAATATATCTACATTTTCACATCATATCTAATTTTTTTTTTATTTATAATTAAGACTAGCTGACCCAACAAAATTTATACCGTCTAGGAGTCAAGGAATGTAATGTACCTTTTAGCTAAATTTAATTTAAAAATTTAATATAATTACAAAAATGAATTATTTCAATGGTGGGATGGCATGCAATTTTCTTTGATGTGGCTATGTATTTTGCTGCATGGTTTGAGTCACTTCTGTTAAGCACCTTGTGATATACGATATTTTTTGTTTGCAAAAACAAATAAGATGTATGATTTGCCGACATATGAGCACGCCACGTTCAATTATCCATGAGAAAAACATGCATTTTCTAAACTCAGACCACAAACAGTCAAGAATTGTCCTTGTGATTTCTTAATCGTCATGGTGAATGCAAGACGAATTAGAAATTGAATTTGTTTAAACTCAAAAAACATATCAATTGGGATTATTGGAATCCTCGGAATGAGAATTTCTTCACATTTGAATTTTCCTTTAAATTAGTGTCACGTGAATCACATTGTTCAAAAGTTTTATTATCATCAAACGTGTTCCATTGCACAATTTTTGTTGGTTTAGATTTCGAAGCGTGATGACTACCGATCCCACATTCAGTTGTAAATTATGCGATGGTAAGCAAGGCACACCCAAGGAGTTTCAAAATTTAGTTGGATAGTTTGTAGCGTCGTTTTTGTTTGTTACACGGTCAATAGATTTGAATGAATGTAGAGTGCCAACGATTTGATTCTGAATTACAAAGTTTAAGTCATCCATATCTTTATTCTTAACTGTTAAAATTGTCCGCTCACTCAATTATTCGTTATTTTTGTAGTTAGCAATGATGTTCGAGAATGCTTTGTTAATAAACTCGTCTTTCGACGAAACAAAATTGCATAAATTTAGAAGAAATGAAATCAATCTGCTCGATTAATCAACAGGAATATGGCCATTATCGATAGTCAGCAATTGCTTGGAGAAATTTTGAGCATATGGATCGTTCAGCAACGCAACTCTCATATTTTCTGTCAGTTGAAGTATCTTCACGTAGCACCATAGATTTGATAATTTTAGGCAAGCGTTTATTTCATCGGCAGTAGTAAATTTTGGAATGACTATCAGTGTTTGGAGGAAATAGTCAGACAATAAAATCATCACGCTTCCAAAATATCTCGAGTTATTGCGCAGATTTTTCAATGTTCTGTCAAATGATTCCAATGCGCGTTTGTGCGCCATTGTGCATTCATCCCATATGATTATTTTAAACATTACTAAAACTTTAGCCATTGCGGAGTGTTTCATAATGTTACATGTCGGTTATTCAATAATTTAAAAGTTTAACGGCAATTTTAATGCTGAATGAGCCGTACGTCATCCTTCTAACAATGTGACCTCTATTCCAGAAGAAGCAACTGCTACCACACTGTCTGATCTCGTATGAACAGTGGCCTAAATCAATGACATGAGGAATGTCTTCCCGGTTCCACTGGGCATCCAAGAAAAATAAGTTACCATTTCCATCATAAATATCATTCATTAATGTATCATATACTTCATCCGGTTGGGAGTTTAACAGGGGTACATTCATTTGAACTGATTGGTCTAATTTATGTCGATCATATTCACGTTCATGCTCCAATTCTTGTTTAAATGCATCATTCATTCCACGATCTGGCGCTAGCATTCCTAACCTGACTATCAAACTGCCACTAATTAGGTAATACATGTCTTCGATCAAGATAGAAGTCTGGTTAGTGGTTATGCATCTCCTCGCTATCCTTAAAATCAGGATTTCTTGAACTGACACGAATTCTATGTAAAATATCTTTTGACATATTATCTCTGTATATGTTCCATAGGTCACGTGGATTTGATGCAAATCATGTTGAAATGATAATAGCAAATAATGGCGTATCTGACTTAGTGATGCAGAAATAATCGCTTCAGTGATTGTCGTATCCCAATGAATATTCTTTTCAAGCAAATTGAGCTCTTGGCATATAGTACGAAATGTTGGGCACACTATACCATTAACATCGTAGTGATTCAAATGATGTTGGCCCACGAACATTCACCAACAACAATCGCAAATAAAAGCATTTATCATTCTTTGGATTAACTGTCTAAATACAACCAACATCGCAACGGTGAACTAAGCTAAATAGTTATTTTTTTTCATAATAGTTATAAAATATGTAACCATTGACAATCCTATAAATAAACAGAGATGTAACCAATGGTAACCATTAATAAACAAAAATAATTTTCGATTTCCATCGCGAATCTCAGTCTTTGTGTGAGTACCTCTTTGAAATGCAAATTTGGTATATTTTAATAATTATTATTCTATTCGTGGTGGAGACTAATCCAACAAATCAAAAATCATCAAAATCAGTCCAGCTATTCTTGAGTTATATATGGTCTAACTAACCCAATTTTCTTTTATTTATATAGATATATGTAATCTGTACTACTTAGCACAATAAATATATATGGTGACAGAACAAAAATTAAACGCGATTTGGAATAAGAAGCCACCCATTAGTGACATTTAACACTTATATTATTTTATTTGACCATGATTCACACAATCACATCACAATCACAAGTTAATGATATATTTTAATAGAGATTAGACAAAAACCTGAATTTTTTGTAGAAAAACAGTTTATGTTCTATGAAATGTTTTTTTCTTTCTCTGTATGCCATAGGAAATTTCATTAATCCAATTAATTTTATCATCTGCTGGGAACAAGTTTAAACATTGAACATCTCATAAATAATATACAATAATTTGTAAACTATACTTATAAACCAGAAAGCTCGAATTATTAATCAACTAAAATATTATATTGTTTACAAAACTATTTTAACTTTTTTAAATATTAAAATCTCATTAAGTAATTTCTCATATACATAGAACGAATAACGTCGTCATGTATTGTATAATTGGGATACCGCCAAAACAGTATATCTATTCGATCAAAATCGCTACAACACGTACATTTATCAATATTTTAAACCTCATCTTGCAAATGATAAAACTTTTTTTTTTTTAAATAAACTGTGTTATAATTCAGTGATTAAGTTTTTGATTATCGTGTGAATAGTATAGTTATGTCACCACACTACTAAGGAGTGTAAGAACACACGAAAACTTAGTGATTTTCTTTAAACTTTTATTACCTACCAAATAAACTATTCTTAGTTGATAGTTTGAAAAAAAAATCAAGCAAGTGCGAAAACTCAAAAATCAAATAATACATATCAATACTCCTGGTCTTAATAAAAAGAGTAATACTGAAAAAAATCATTTTAAACAAAATTGATTTGTCACGTACACAATAGGTTCCGATACGGGATACTTTTGAGGTACACTGTACACGAAAACTTTGACTTCGACGTAAAACGGCGAACCAATAAAAAAAAAAAAAAAAAACTAAACGAAACGAAACAATATCGGCGGCAGCGGTAATCGACGATTGATGCCGGCGCAGTGTGCGGTGATATGGATGGGACGCAAGTAGCTAGTGAAATGCATTGGGTGCTTTTTTCTCTTTTCTCGTCCAACGTAACAGTTTCGCTGAAGTAAACACGAAACAGTTAGTTTCGGAAAAACCAGTGTGCATGGACGTTTGCGATGTTATCCTCTCACGACGGTTTGTACGTATAAGGTGGGTGTATGGGGTGTGATGGGGTGTGATAGGGTGTGGTACGCCGTTCCGGATGTGCGACCGGAACTCACGCGTGACAAAAGTTTTCCGTAGCCCGTGACGAAGGTTTAAACAACGATCCCGCCGCTGAGTGATGCGTATATTATGTTTATATCTATCAGAGTAATTCTTTTAAGGTAAATACTAGTTTTATTTTCTCAAAAAGTTCACGATATTTGTGAAAAAAAAAATTATATTTATTAACTTTATAACTATTCAAAGATTGTTCACTTGTTGAACGACTACATTGCATTTTTAATTTCAAATTCTGAAGCAGAATATTTTTTTCAGATTAGTGTTAAAAGTGTTACAATTTTAAAGTTTTGACAAGGGATAACTACTAGTTATTGGATAATTTTTTTTCGAATTTCAGATTTAAAAAGAATATTTTAACATTCATCAATCTTTATTTTATTTTAAGATTTTCTGCGTACTACAGTTGCTTGTTCTTACTATACACACGTACTACAACAGTCACACGCTCGTAGCAATAGTGTATAGCAATTACCCACATTATAAGTATGTATTATTATTTATTGCTATTGTTACAACTCTAATGTGAACGCATGAATTTGAGACATGTAACTTATAATAATAATCTATTAAAAATATATAGATTATTTTGAATGAATTATAATTAATAATACATTTTTTTAACACATTTTGTTAAAGTTTAACATTTCCCAAACTTTTTTATTTTTCAAGCTTCCCTAAAAATAAAAATATATTTCTTACGTCTCCCATGAATAATAATAATAAAGTAGCAAAATAGATTTACAATTGTTATTTAATATTTTATGTTTACATTTCCATGTATACATTTAAAGGTATTTATGACTAGAGAAACAGAACTTACTAAAAATTATATAATACAAAATAATTTATGCGAACAATGCACTTGTTTACTATGTATTAAAGTTAGGGAATCGTTGTTAACCATCAACATAATATAAAAGATAGTAATCTAAGCATATAATATAGTATATTTAGTTATACAATATTTTAGTATATTAGTATATGAAGCCTTCACTGTAAAGCGCTTTTGAAGTAGTTCTAAAGGCATATGTGCTTTAATTGAATCCTATTTATACCGGCTTCACTAATAATAAAATAAATTACTATGATATAAATGTAAATATATTATAAAATATAAATAGTAACGTAGGTTGACAGACCGTTTTTACTCAGTATCGTTTTCTTATTCAATGAGTCATCAATGAATTCATCATTTGGTTTGTTGTCTAGAATATGGTCTCATATCACGAGGTTAACCTAATCATAGGACCTCCACTACTTAGTTCCAGTAAGTACGAAGTATTTAGAAAATGGTCCATTTAGGAGAGCTGTGTATCTAGTCAATAGCCAATCAACAAATGATTACTTATTTATTGTTTTTTTTTTTTTTTTATTTCGTCAATTATAGCAGTTTGTATAACTTCTTATCTTAATATATAAATTATTATACTTATTTTTGCATATATTTAAATATATTATATATTATGTGCGTATGTATATGTGTGTGTGTGCACTGTGCCATTACATCTTGATTATTGTGATATTGTCAAAAGCCGAATGGTGTATATAAATAGATAAAAATAAATGAATATTGTGTACCCGTAAACCACGTGAAAACGTCATCACGATCGTTTATGGGGCTGCACGAACACAGTCGGTTAATAATATTTACATAATATTATTTTGTTTAGTATTACTCTTTATTGGTTCGCATTTTTCGATTTGCGCAAAATACGAAATACGCCTCTTGTAAAAGGTACGTGACTTGTTCTAAACGATTTATCCTTATTTTCTATCGATACATATTATATATATATATATATATATATATAGGTGTAATATATAATTTACATGCAGCGTACACACATTTTTATATATGCACCTATATATATATATATATATATATATATATATATATAGGTGCATATATAAAAATGTGTGTACGCTGCATGTAAATTATTTTTGAAATCCGTCCTATTCTTCATCGTTGGAAATCACGATAAGTCTTTCGGATCATCACGCATTAGTTCATGAATATTTCGATTTTCAATCAGAATGGCCACGGATCCACGGATTATTTCAAAATGTAAACAATCGTATTTGATAAATTTGCATCGAGAACGTTCGTGATATACAATCGAGCTTGTCAATTCTACAGTGTGTAGTTGTGTAGTGAGATAATCAAAAAACAATTTTTCCTATTGTATAATAAACTAAATATAATTATTTTAATAATATAGTGCATGGGTATTGTAGATTACAAGGATGGCCTGAAACACTTTTATCACTGATTTATGAATGCTTACTTAAATACGATGAAATGTATTTAAAAGTATTAATTTTATAGAAAATATTAAAAAATATTTTTTGTGGTCGATCGTTAACAAATACACTAATTTGATATGTTGATAGTAGTATAACATACAAAATTCCAAATAAAAAATTAAAACAAAATTTTCAATGGGTTCATTATTAAAAATAAACATCATCGGTAGGTGCTGATACAGGATTTTTAGGTTTTAAGTTTTTTTAAAAAACAACAGTTATCGCTGATTTATATACCTATCATCTCACAATATGTATCTATTTTTGTTTAAAATATTATCTATCACATCTATGCATGTTAAATACACTTTTAAAATAATAAAATTATCAAATACATATTAATGAAAAAAAAAAATACTTTTTGGCTGGTTATTGGATTATTTTTCTAGTATATAAAATTTCTAATATTTTATTTTATTCAATTTAAGTTTGTTTTACATTTATTAAAATCCTTAAGATATATTTATTATATATAATTTATACCTACCTGTATTTAATAAGTGTAACACTTCTATACGCCCTAAATAGTATGAATGATAAAATAATGCATGCCTATCTATATCCATTTAATACAACAAATTTTTAATAATCTATATAGAATAGAATATATATTTTTATTCTTCTTAATTTGACTTTTAGGGATTGTACAAAATGTCACAATTTTTTTATTTTTAAGTTTTAACAGACAGTTTTCTAATCACCTTAACAATAACCCTGAAAGTTATATAAAATAAGAAATAATTTTCATTCATAGCCCTAAATATAACTAAATAATGTTAAACGTAGAAAAAGTTTTTTGTTTACAATTAAAAAAAAAAAAAAAACAAAAAACAAAAAAACAAAAATGCTATAAAACAATTAATTGTACATATTTTATAAAACTCATTAAAAAACTTATTGTACAGTATAATATATGAATAAATACCGTAAAATAAAACTCGCTTTGAACAATTTCTCATTACCGAAGTATTGAATTCTGATATTATTATAGTAGTTTTTAGATGATGTTTTTGGAATATTAATTGTTTAGAACGATACGTCTAGACATCTTATTAAAATGTAATGTATCTAAAGATAAGTGTACCTATAGTGCTGTATTTTGAATAATATTTCATATTTCATAAATTATATACGTTGTACTTTTACAAAAAAAAAAATATAAATATTTTTATTATAATATAAAACGCCGAGACTGATATTAATTTTTTTCTCTCTGGTTTGATGAGATTAAATTGCATTGCAAAGGTGGCAAAAGTTTTCGTAATAATATCTGAATTAAACAAAACTCACGGTGTATTATTATAAAATACATTGTTTTTAATATTACAATATTTCTCTTCGTCTATATTATATTATCGTCTCCTTTTTTTTTGGCAGTGTTTACGACACATAATTTGATTGAAATGTATTATTACTCTTGGATCTTCAATATTGTGGGCTGGAACGATAGAGTTTGAAATCAGTAGTCTTTTTAAAATATATTAAATTATTAAATGTTATATGTTAAAATATAGTAACACAATCTCCAAAAATCCATTTATGTTTTACCTATAATTTTCTCATCTGAAGAATATGTTATATTATAGTTGTCGGTAATCAGAAAAAAAGTAATTTCTGATGAGATCAAAATATTTTTAGTTCCCAAATAGAAGTTTTTATTTTTTTAAGCCATATTATAATATGGTACTACCATACTATCATACTTCCATACGATAAGTAGTTATTAGTATGAGTACTCAAAACATTCATGTTCTAAATAATATTAATTAAAATATAAAATGTCCTATTTAACTTTGAACTATAGACGTATTGACTGTATAGATTGTACAGTTACAAATTATATTTCTTAATTTAATAATGGTTCAATGAACGATATTATTATTTTTGGAGGAAACTGTATACGTACAGTATGCGTCTCTATTGGGTTTTGTTAAACAAACTAACAGGAATAAAACATTTTAATTTCAATCTCACAATGTGCACAGGTACAATATTATGTTACTATTGATATAGCTTAATTAAAATGGACATGTGTATAGTATACATTTAAATAAGTGAATACAATATTTACAAAGTAATCATTTTTAACGCGTTGATTAGAAGTGACCAAATTTGCTGTCGTTGGCTAAAATTATTTATTTAAATATCATATTAAATGAATTTGAGATATTTCATTACTCTTATTAATATTTCGATATTTAATTCAAACCGTAAGTACATTACGCCAGACACGCTAAAATATCGTTGTATCTATTGACGAAGATAATATTATAGGCATGGATCATACTTAGGTTAGTTATTTCAATAACTATTTTTTTATAATTCTTCTTGTTTTGGAGTTAACAATTCAACATTAACCATTAAAAAGTGATCTGTATACAACCATTACAAGCCATACGTTCAGAATTTAACATAACAATATAATAATTAATATATATTATACATATTACAGCGTTACACATATTAAGTGTAAAAAATACAATATTTTATATGGTATAGTGTGAACACAGAAAAACGGGAAAACATCATAATCCAATCAGAAATATTATCATATGTATATAACTTTACAAATACTATTTAAAAGTAGATAACCCATTTGAATTGTTTTAGATTTCTAATAAGTATGTAATATGTAATATATAGTTACCTATATAGACGACATTTTTCGGAAATACTTGTGTTTTATCTGCGAGGAGAAATCGTTTTTTAATCATTAAATTAAATGACCTTATGTATTATAATTTTAAAAATGCTTTTTTATAACGTTATTAATGTATAGTTTATACACAATGAACGTTGCAGCTATATCCATAATAATCACTGTCGTTTAATTCCGTTAATAATTACGGTATGATCAGTATCATGATTTATAACGGATAGACAAAGGGAAGGACAATTTCTGGACACTTAAGTATATCATAATGTAATGGTGAAAATATTATAATGTAACGTGTATTTTGTATTGGGTATTTGGGTTATTGTATCTATGGCCTGAACAATTATTTTTGTATTGTTATTATCAGCATCGTCATCGACCCACGCATCGAATAGAAGAACGCGTGACATAACGATAATAACACGTCCTATAATATCAAGGTCACGAGGACAACATAATAATGTACTAATAATATAATAAGTAAAATGTAATAACAAAATTACATAAAATAATAGTCAAATTGTTATTTTTGGTGGCATTCAGTTGCCCTGCGCCTCATGTTTGTGTTAGCTGCCGGTATCGGCCTGCGCAGAAAACAGTCTGGTCTGGATACTGACTGGCGAGATGTTCAGCTTACAACTGGACCGCCGCCGTTCGGTCGCCATCAGGGGCACCGTCAGCAAATCACTCCCTCCGTCCCTGTCCGTCACCATGGCCGGCACGCTGCACATAAACACGAACACTTTTTTTCTCACCCATCGGTTACACGTTATTATTAGAACCCTAACCCTTATGAACGCGTGTATGACGAAGATTCGTCGTCATTGTCATCACAATATTATTATTATAAAATCGTCGAAACGGCACGGTATCAATTGGGGGATTGCTTCAAATAGTTAGGCTAAAAAATATTTATTTTTTTTTTTTGTTGAGGACATAGATCGATCTATATTAATTGCCTATCCCGCTTTGTTGTAGTAGCTCATGCACAACTATATTGCCCATGATATTTCATAATATAAACTATATAATAAATGTCTTGGTGGATCATGTCGTTGTACACATGGATTTTTTTCAATGATAAATATTTTAAAAATATTAAAAATTCCTTTCCTATATTGTTGAGAAATTTTAAAACTGTTGCAAATGGTCCATATATTTTTATAAACTTAAATCAGAAATTATCTAATGGGTCATACAAATATAAAATTGCATTCGATTTTTGTATACATATTATATCAACACTACTAAATAGGTATTTAAGTTTGATTCCAATATAATTTTAGTTAAACTATTAATTAATTTATAATAATAAGGTAATTAGATAGGTAATAAAAAAATTTTGTTCGATCATCAATATACACATGCTGTTGATACAACTGTGCACATAAAGAGTTTAATATGGTGTATATATTGAATTTATATTATCGTAAAACAATTCACACATCTACAATAAAGGAACAAGTATTTTTTAGAAATTGTATTTTATCTTTCCGTTGTAATTAAAAAAACCATGCAAACAAGCATATTATGCTTGCTGATACAACATGGTTTGACATATAACGTGACCAAAGACATATTATTAAACTGACTGGCATGATTATGTAACGTCATGACGTTCAACATACATTTAGGTTTCGTTCTGACCTAGTGTTAGAATTAGATTTGCTGTTGTTGAAATATTTTGAACAATTTTACAATCGTTATGACGTTTCCAACGGAAAATAACATTGCAAATATTTTTGAATACATTTTGTTGGTGGTCCAGCGGAGAAAACCTAGTCACCATTTTTTTTCTTTAGAAAAACTAAAATAGATTCAGACAATAAACCACACGACGAATAATTTGAATGTGAAAATATTTAGAATAATATTGTGTCTTATCTTTCTTGATTATTCTCAGCTGCGAATCACCGTATAATAATATATATAAACATATAATAGGTTTAATTATCAGCACAAATTGCACTGTTGTCCTGTTCTTTTAGTATTTTAATTACAATTTATTTATGAAACGCTTCAAGAATAATTAAAATATTATCGTTATAAAACATAACACATTTTTATTTGTAAAAAAGATCAAAACCATTTGTATTGTTTTTTAATTAAATTTATCAAAATTAATATAAGGTATTTATAATCCATTCGTAAACATTTTAGATTAATGAGATTTTTTTTTTTGCTTTTTTTCAAGTGTCATAATAGGTTAAAATTATAAATGTTTCAAGACAAACATAGATAACTTATGAGAATTTTTAAAATATTTAGTTATTTTTGGATTTCAAACTAATAAATAAATATATTATATATATTATAAAATATTTCTATGAATTCGTTCGTTATGTATTGAGAGTAAAGTAACAGAAATACGAAAAAAAATTATGAAGTATCATAAATTAATTTAATGGATTCTGTGAGTATAACTGATGTTATGAAGTTTATTTAATTTTAATTGCAATTATTAATAAAAAAAAAAATTATATTTGATAGATCTTACTCTAAAAAATATTAAGATTTTAATTGTTGATAATAAATGAAAATTGTTAATATCGTTAGATTTAATATTACAATTATCGATTAAACAACTATTACTTTACTGTTTTTATTTCAAATTTAGTCAAAAACAACTACTACAGATATAAGTATCTAGATAGATACCTACGTACATCTTACATTGTACAACAATGAAATGGATAGAATGAAAAAATAATAATATATATTTATAATATTTTTATAACATAGGTAATTTTCCTTAGTTTCCATAAGGCTTAAATTTTAGCCGTCAATATAGTTTGAAGTTGTATTCAGATCATATGATAAAAAAGTAAACAGTATATACTATCGACATTTTTTGCTAGAGTAAAAATATTTACATTTAGTACACGTTAGAGATTAATATCGACAATGAAACAAATCGCCTAAAACAAAAACTATCCGTGAGACACGATTCGGTTAGATAGACGTATACTTGTACTGCTGGATTTCCTTAGTTTTAATTTATAATACATTTAAAAATAACAAATAATTAAAAATTGAATATTGTCATTGATGTCGAACTGTATGTTGATTAAACCGTATGGAATATATGTCCAGAAATTATGTCTTAACCAAGCCTAATATTTTCTTAGAAGTTTTTTTCCACCAAATACGATACGCCGTGAATAATTTTTAATGTTTAAACCATTTCTTTTGTAACAATATTATGTTTTTAAACTAAATTTATCTCTTATAGAGTTTAAACTTACATCGCTGGTATTGTCGAGGCATTCATAGCTTTAATCAGCTCCTGCTCCCAGTCATGTTCCTTGCGTTCCATTTCTCGTTTTTCAAGTTCTTTTTCACGATTATAGCATTTAAAATGTTGAAGTTGTCTACTAACCTCGGTGTCCTGTGAAATCGTTGAAAATAATTTACTAATATTTTAATAAAAATAAAATTCTTACTTCTATTGTCATGGAAGTTCTAAGCGACCTTTGTTTTGCCAACCGTCTAGGCTTTCGATGCAGCGGGTTGGGTTCAACGATCATTTCTTCCAGTTCAAATGTTGGATCACAATTCAGCCTATCTTTCTAAATATATTTCAAATACCCATGACCATTTAAATATTAAATACGAATTATATGGTAAAAAGTATAATTTATTTATCTTTATGTTTATAGTTTTAATGAGTAAGAGTTCATTATTTTACTTAAAAATTAATTGCAATATATTTTAACACGAGAAAAATTCTACCTAATTTCTGAACAATTTTCATATAGACGAACACTTTTTAACATATGGTTTATTATTTTGTATTTTACTTTACTGAATATATTTTCAACCAATTTTTTTTAATATTTGATTTTATTTTTTCTCTTGAGATATTTCTATTTGCTTATTTTTTATAAAATGTATTTATATTTTAAAACAAAATGTTTCTATAATGAAAAAACCCATTTTAACTTAACTCAAAGTTTTATATAATAACTGCTGTTCACGCTTCATTATTTTTTAAGTGCATTTTAAACTAAATAATTTCGGAAAAAGTTATTTAAAAATAATTGGAAATTGTAATAATGCAGAAAGTGTTTCACACATTTTCTTTGTTGTTAGTATAATCTATAATTTCGTATGACGTGTATACAATTTACACAAATTTAATATCATGCTTCTTTAGATAAATAATCTTAATTATTAATTTATTAATTCTATTTTGTCACAATATGATTAATTCTTTTCTTGTTTGGATATGTTCATATTAAACAATGAACATACACGTAAAATGTGATATATATTCAAACTTTCTTTTTTTGCTATCATATTGTATAATGAACATAATGTATTAATTTATATTTGATATAAAACAATGACTAAACATTGTTCATGAATTAATAAGACTAAAACCTCAAATACCTCAGGTATTCAATTAAGCAGTATTTCCAGTTTTCCAACGTCATACGAGTGGTAGAACCTAATTTATTGTACAGTATTGCTTGTTGGTTGTTAAATAGACACGTATGGTGATAACATAGTTTTAGATTAATTTATACGGATTTTGTCGAGTTTGTTTAAAATTAGATTGTTGAAATTCATAACTGATTAGTGAAAATATATCGCGGAGCGGCGTAGAGAAATTTGAGAGCCAGACATTCGGTTGTATTATGATAACAAAAGTTTTACTGTAATATTATTATTCCACGCTGTTCAATACAATACTAATTAAAACATGTTTTGTTATTCCTGCAAATAGTTTTAAAACAATTTGTTTTCATACGTCCGATAACTCTAAGTCCGAAGTATGATTATTAAAGTTCGATATCCAAGTACTGTTATTGCGTGCAGCTTACCGGTGGCGTAAACTGTGGTTTGATTTGTTTTTCTAATATCATTCCGAAATTGTATCGACTTATACACGGAATGGATTTCAGCTTCTTGACAGTGGTTATTCTATCCTCGGGGTTAATGCACAGCAGCTATAACAATAATAACAATTTAATATAATAAAAGTAAAAACATATCACATCGTTATTTTAACAGGAATTTCTATGAAGAATTACGAACAAGGATCAATTTTTTTGTTTTAATCTTCACCCGTGCATAGCTATAATAAATAATGTACTATATTATTATAAATGATTTATTCAAAAATAAAAATTCTTCCTACTGTTGAATTATGTTTTAACAATACGCTATTAACGAAATATTATCTTTGATAGTTTTTTTGTTTTGTGAATTATAATTTTTTTTTTTTAAAGTGAAAACCATATAGCATTTTTAAAATTAAATCGATATATTTATTAATCATTTTATATTTTTACGCATAAATAAATTATATTAATAAATAGGTAAACGTTTATTTATTTTTAGTTTTCTACATATGAGCAATATTCACTAGGTCACACATATTATGCTTGTTATGAAATGTTCACCTCGTAATATTTGACAAATTTAACTATATTAACTATATTTTAATCTCTGTAATGTACTAACAAAAATCTAAGAATATATAATATATGATATATATCGAGAAAAAAATAATTGCTTGTACTAGTTAAAAATAAAACTAAAAAAAATGAATTTACACTTCCTTCAACCAAATACCAGCAATCAAAAGCATTATTTTTAAATAATTAATTCATCCTATAATGACATAATATTTTTGTTTATTCCAATAGTGCATTAAACACATTTATCCAATCTTTTCAACAAAGTTAACAACAATCAATCACAAATCACCATATGGTGATGAATCTTAATAATTATTAGTAAACGTTAAGACCATAATATTATTTACTCTTAGACACATCAAGGCTTCCGTATCCTTATTCCTCTTTACAAAAAGTTTTACAAACATAAAACTATTCTAAGCCACTACTTTTTAAACTTTCTTCAAATAGCATCCCAGGAAAACCTTTCCGACAACTTGAAGCAAAATATCTCAAAAATCTTCTCATTTACATATTTTACACAATATAACAGTAAAAGAAATTTTAAGAATAATTTTCAAAAAAAAAACACGTTCCCTACAATCAATAGGTACGTGTTTTCACATGTGTGGTTAAATCTGTCACATACCATCTATTGTTGTATTGTACATTTATATTATGTAGGTATACAACAAAGACCCAAAATATATTTAAAAATAAATTAAAATTAATGTTATTCAATCAATAGAAATGTATACATTATTTTTAAAATATGTCTGAACAGCGGTCATCTATTTATGTTTCACATCACTCTTCGTTCCAATTAATCTGGGATAAAAACATTTTTCTATTATTTATATATAATTATGTAACGGCTGACCTTTTTGTTTTAACTTTTGCTTTAGGGGTATTAAAGTAAACCACACGTGAATAACATTTTTTTTCCGTGATCCAATTTTATTTTCCCTTTAAATTATAAATAAATAATTATTCAACATCAGAATATATGATTGGTAGCATAATATTTATTCCACTGTATAGCAGTGAACATATTTTTTATAAATTGATGGCTATAATATTTTTATTTATATCAAGTTCATTTTGTCACCAATGTTCAATAAATAAACTAATTATATAGAAGCCGAACAGTATTTGCTATAGTTAATATTTCATCATCATATATCTAAACTGCATGTAATCATTGTAATTGCAATTGTGATTTTAAATTTTAATTGCTATTTCAGCCGACCAATGCTACATGCGGCGGGATAATTGCAATAATCCAACTGTAATAATTTGTAACAAAATAATATTTGATAGTGTTTAGATATTTTCATACAGCTGGTAAATTTAACTACTTTTTACGTCTAAAAAATAAAAAAAAATAAAATAAAGTGAACAAAATAATATAATATTTTTAAAAACATACAAAGATTTTTAGAGTTGTTTGCGTCTTTAATATATGTTATTTTCTTATATACATAATATCGAATTAAAAAAAAAAATCAACATCACAAAGAAGGAAAATATATTAAAAGTAGACGGGATTTTGTTGGGTCATAAATGTGCTATCTCGCTGCAGCGTTGTGACAGAAACAATGAACAAAAAATACATATAATTTAACTGTAGGAAGAATATAATTAAATATCATGTTTTTATATTAATTTTAAATATTTAAGTAGATACAAAACGTTTTTACTAAGAAATATGAATAAGATATTTAATAATAATAATAATTTATGTAAATATGAAATTAGTATTTAGTTAGTTAAAAAATAATTTTATATTATACAAACTAAAATGTTACAAATAAATAATTTTGTAAAAAAATATTAAAATATAATTAAATATTTTTTTTTTGTATTTACTTCAAATATTGTTTTAAAAAATCAATGGTTATTAGGTATTTTGATAAAGAATTTTTATCTACAAAGTTATTATGGGTATGCATTTTTAACAAACATGATCGAAAAAATAACAAAAATTACTGTAGTTCAGATAGTGTCAAGCTATTTAGCGTCCAGGGTCAAGCATTTGCGAACATTCTTCTCCTCGCCATCCATGGAGTGGGTTGATAAGGGATAAACACTCCAAATTAGAAGTAGTTCTGTGTAATGTATATTACAAAAAAATAATTTATCCAAGAATAAAATTATCTGTCACTAACTTTTTTTCTAAACATGCCAAAACTTTTCTATTTTTACCAGTAAATTGATTTATTAAAATATTTTTGTATCATACTTCATAAACATTGACAATTGAATAAGTATTGATTATATTACTATATTTATAATTAATTATCATTATAATAAATTATATTAAATGCTTAAATATTCTAGCATAATTAGAGTTTAGAACCATACATTTCCACCATAGCCTACCATAGTGTACTGATTGCAAATGAAAGTAAAGGTAATAATGTCAAATTATGAGTTCTTCTATTAATTTATATTATTCATAATTACTGTATCAGTAAATTGTTTAAAAACTTAATTCTATTTTAGTATTTAAAAAAAAAATAGGTAGAGACTAAATTTTTTTCAAAAAAGTGCAATTATAAACTTAGTTTATAAGAATATAACATATTATAGATATGATTTTATAACAATAGTAACAATTTTATTTATACTTTAAATCTATAGAATTAAAGAAGTATAAACTAAATATTATAAAAATAAATATATGATATTTTTACAGCATTTCTAATTTGGAGGAGTTAAATACCGTTAGCGGAAGGGGGCCAGATCCGAGTCTGTGTATCAATATTAAACATATTGAATTACTGATGTTATTGTCGACCCAAGGGATTCCTTGCCACAGTTGTAGACTATTATATTAATTAGTAACACACGCAGTAAAATATGAGATTCATTTTTCAGTTTTCCTTACTCTTTGAAATAATACGCTCAATTGCTCTGAACATTTCGGTGGTATTGCCGTGGACGCTGTCGAATTCATCATCATCGACCGAACTTCTCTCGGCGTTGTACCAGAATGGATGTCGTATGGTCGGCATCTCGACATGACTTCGTAAAGTGTGACACCTAGCGACCACCAATCAACGGGATACGAGTATCCAGTGCACTCACCCAACGAGCACAGGTATACTTCGGGTGCTGTTTTTAAGGAATTGTTGAATTAGTAAAATAATATCGATAAAAATTATGTATTATAATTAGGGATTGAAAACGTTTTTAAAAAACATTATTCAACAAAAAAAAAAAAAAAAAAAAAAAAAATGAAAAATGAAAATAATTAATAAAACGAAAACCAAAAGCAACTGTAAAACGATAATGAAAAATGCTAAAAACTGAAAAAATATAATAACGAAAAAAAATAATAGTATTATACTATTACACCACTAAGTAATAATAATATTTCTGTTATCAAAAAATTGATAATTCTGACAACTAATAATTGTTCACAATAGAGGACGCGGTAAGAACCTCCCCGTGTTGTCCCTGGTAACAGTGTTTTTTTTAAATTTCACACCTTATTATTGTCCAAATAAGGAATACAAATAAGGTTAATAATGAATCAAAATCTGGCCAATCTTGCCACCCATAGTCAGCCAAAACGGCCTTTATCAGGGCCATACTTGACTCTGGTGTCCCTCAATCTGACTCACACCAGAGAAATAACGGCTAATATCAAAAATCGTAAGGGAATATAAATACAAAGTTCTGTGCCTACAGGAAACACATAGAAGGGTAAATCATAAAAGACCTAACATAAAAGGCATGACACTCATTATCGAACAGCCACACAGGAAGTACGTAAGTGCTCTTTTTGTGAAGACAACACTTAAGTAAAATCCGCTGCCATGAGCTGTGCTAACAATATAAAAAATGCCTATACCTGACCTAGGAAAGATTACGATATCATTGGTGTATGAACCCCCAAGAGCATATTTCATTTTAACAGAGCTACACAATTTCAGAGACTACAGGACAAAGATTATAATTGGTGACTTTAACAGCCATAGCATGAACTGGGAATACAACGAGACCAATCAAGTTGGCGAAAAGGTGAAGGAATGGGTAGAAGCAAACGGTCTTTTCTTATATTTGATGCCAAATTACTAGCATTTTTTAACAGTGGCTACTGAAAAATAAGATATAACCCAAATAAGATTTTCACAAGTGAGAACATTGCTACTATATATAAAAAAAGAAGTTCTGACTCCCATTCCTAAAACTCAATACCAACCGATTGCCTGTGAAATCAGAGCCGCAATCAGCCCAATAACTATATATTTTCAACGCTGTTTTATTTTTAAGAAGGTCAACTGAAGAGAGTTCTGAATGCACTCGAAGAGACAATAAAAAAATTCCAATTCACTCCTCAGCAATACAAGATTTTTGTTGAAATGGTTAAGAAAATATCGAGGAAGTGCATTCCTAGATTCTATTGAATGCAATATATATCCCAGGGATGAAGAGAAACCTCACAGACAAGTTGTAAACGTATAGGGTGAGTTTCAAAAATTAACTTTTCGAACCAGTGATCGCTGTTTTGGGAGAAAAGTTAATGGAAGACATAACATACGAAAGGAAAAAAGAATGGCAGAAAACAATGGAAGAAATGCTATGAAACAAAACAGTAGCAAAGCGTGGCAACTCATTCGAAAACTAAACTGTGAAAAATAATCAGAACTTCAATACACAAACATAAATGTAGACGAAGTAGCCCACCAAATCCTCATAAACCGGAAAACAAAAAGGTTGAAAGGAAACAGAATAACAAAATAACCAGGGATACACGACAATAAGAAAACAACTAAATAAAAGAACATTTTAATCTAAACGAGCTAGAGAATGCAATTAAAAAGATGAAATCAGGTAAAGTAGCAGAACCCGATGACATACACACCGAACAGTTGAAAAACTTTGGACCTGCAGCCCACGAGTGGCTCCTTCAATTCTACAACGAGTGTACAAAACAGACGCGAATACCAAAGATCTAAAACAAATCCCAAATAATAGCTATTCTGAAACCGGGGAAATCACCCAACAACGAAAAAAACTAGAGACCAGTCACATTTTTTGCCATACTTATAAGGTTTACGAACGACATCTACTGAACAGAATAACGGCAGAAATAGATAAAAAATTTATTTAAAGAACAGGCAGGCTTTAGACCAGGAAAATGCTACACTGGCCAGATTCTCCATCTCACACAACACATCGAGGATGATTTTCTAAATAAAACAATAACGGATGTCCTTTTCGTAGATTTAAGAACCGCTTACGATACGGCTAAAGATAAACGACCAAAGTAAAAAATCTATAACATTAAATCTATAACCCAATTACTGGGCATTAAGTTAAATATCTGAATTCCCATAAAATAATATACTTTTCGGAAGTCAGTTTTTGTGGACCAATTTAA